>APFE031467385.1:37283-52845 GCA_000404065.3 Pinus taeda
TTTATAACTTATAATTAAATTACAGTTATGTATTATATATAACTTACATATATAGTTATATTATATATTATATATAATAAACGTTATATATATTTGACGTTATAAATATATATGTAACGTTATAAATATATTATATATTTTTATCGCGGATAGTCACATCCGTTGGTGGGGGGTCGCCTCCCGTTTGACCGTTCAAAGGAAAAACCTTAGAGTAGATAACACGCATTGTTTATTCTAAGTAGCCGCAGGTCCACCACACAGAGCCGCAGGTTATCGCAGTGTACTACCGTTGGAACTCACAACAGTGGGCCTCTCGACTCCAAAGGTATGGCTTTTCACTGGTTTGGTTGAGTAATTTTGTTTACTTTTCATGGACACTTTTGGGCATGGATTGGTGGGGCAATTCGGCGGAAAGAGTGGTCTAGGTCTGTGCTCTTCTCTCTTCTGCCCGATTTGGTGTTTAGCCTTGTATCCTAGTCCCATGCGATCTCCTTTATTGGCCACTAGCTTTAGGGTTGGCACTACATGAGAAATCCTGATTTTGGTTGCGTGGTCCCACTGCTTTACACCATATACATTGCCCTTTTTCGTTCATTTTGACCCCATTCATCATTTATCTCGTGCAGGTCCACATGTGTGTACTAGATCCACATAGGGTTAGCTAGGCCTTCCCCTTGCCCACATCTTGGGTTGGGCTTGGAACGATGCTCAGGAGGTTGACGCAGCTAAAACGAAAAGAAAAAACATAATTTGGCCACTCTCAACAAGAAAATGTACCACAAGTTGCAAAATATGGTCAAGATATACAAATTTAGCATGTGGGAAAAAACCAAAATAAGCTCTACCCCTCATATATGGCCATCATGAGCCCCCTCCACATTAAGGAACTCATGGTTGTCCCAACCCGGGAAATGAAATGTCCCAGCTTAGAAGGGGGTACCCAGTGTTATATACCACACATCATGTTCTCATTCCCTGGAGCCCCAAGTAGTTGCACAGAAAAATCAATAAAAGGCAAAAGGCATATGAAGAAGGGTGGAAAAACAAAGGTCGGGGTAACTTATGTACCACGATTGCTCCCTCCTACACTTATATACCTAAGCATGGGCTTCCGTCATTATAGCTACCCTTTGTCCCATTGCATGTCTCCTGGATCATTCCCTTGACCTCCACTGCATTCCATTATTATGTGACTTGCTACCTTACACTTGATGGATGTACCATGGACATGTCACCCCCTTTAATGGATGAAACCACCGAATAGGGTCATTGGTTAACCCTGCTTAGGGACACTTGTACATGCCAGAGCCCACTATGGAATGGCATGCCACCATGAAGTGCCTCAATGATTCCATGATTTGTAAACTCTTTTACTTGGTTATTCTATTGATTTGTTGTATTGGAAGGTAAGGGGACACATTGGATCTTATGCAAGATTACAGGTGGGTTTTCATTTGAGGCTTGGTCTCCCTACACGGGGCCGTAGCCCTCTAGAGGGCTACATGGGCACTTGTAGAATGAGCGTTGAGAGCCATGGGCCTCCTCCATAACAAAGATTACTTCATGGATCCCTAGCATTGCCCATTGATTACTCATGTTCCACTTTTGGGATGAAGATGATGCACGTAGTTTACTATGCCCAACCGACTCCACACTTGCAACATACACTTGGCATATGTTCCAGGATCCAGAGGATGACTCCCGATGTAGAGGGAGGGCTTATATCATCATTTAATCCCTTATAAATGATCTACACACATTGTCAATCCACTTGGAGACCCATGAGGATGCCCTTGTGCCCCCACACCCACTAAGAGTACCACAGGTTCTTGCTTGGAAAACAAGGGGCCAACCTGTTGTTCACTATGTTGGGAGTACAATTTCACATCATGGTACCCTTTGGACTTCATTAGGCATCTTCAATGGCCCAACGAATCATTATGTTGATCATCCTGCCCTCTTGAGAGGCTTATCTTTATGTTATTGAGCTATTTGGTGGGTTTGTCACAAGAAGTATTGTTATTATGCAAATTATTTTATTTTAGGGGCATTATTAGTCCAAATTAGGCCATTCAAATTCATTAGAGATTGTATAAATAGATGAGAAGTGATTCATTCTCTTATCATCACTTTGATTGGATTAGTATTTCTTATGAGATTTTCGCACCTTTTGTTGGGATGGATTTTTGGAGCTTTTCTTAATGCACTATTGTTAATTTGAGTAACATGTTCTTTGCTTAGGTCAATTATTTCAATAATTCATAAGAGTCCAAGTTTAATTCCATCTTCTTTCATTAGCAATAAAAAACTATTATCTCATTGACAGTATTGAAGAAAGAACATAAATAACATATGCAAAAGACAAGCGAAGACAAGAGCACACCAAGATTGGTTCAAGCGAGGGAAAATCCCCAAGATGGGGAAAACCCTTGATCAAATATTCTTATTATTAATACCAAATGTTTAGTAGAGAAAGAGCGAGAAAGATGCAATCAATGACAAACAGGCAGCCTAAGCAAGTCTTCCATTCGGTCTTCAAACAATAGCAATGAGATTTTGCCCTAACTAGAGATCAATAAAAGACAGAGCAACTACAAGGAAGTCTCCAAATAGATTTCGGTCCTAATCCAATTTGTGCGGCCTTTGAACCTGGTGAGGTTTTGATTATAGTCCACATTAACCCTTGAACTAGTTGAGGTTGACCTGGGTTCTCTGTGGTCCCGCAACTTTATAACTCAAATTCCATTGTTTCCCTTCCCCTTGACCTAGTAGTTGCTCAATAGGGTCCCCTCCTAAAAACCCTTATTAGTTTGAGCGGTAGCAAGTTTAAACATGTTAAATAGAGTTAGAGGAGGAAGGGTTCACGGGGGCTTCACTCAATGAACCTTTGACATATCATGTGCTTTCATGGCATATTAAACAATACCCTTAATTTGACTACATATTTGAAAATACCTCTAAAAATCACATAAATGAACCCCCTACCAATACGAACTGAATACTCCTTCCCAATATATTATTTCATTTTTTCCTCAAAATATGTCCCCTAATATGAATGCACATGGTATGGTAATGCTCCCCAAGTGAAGCCCTTGTGGTGTTGAAGAGTGTAACTAGGTTCCGTCTTCATAAATGTATTTGAGTCATTATGTAATGTACTTGTCAAAAGAATGATTTTTTTTTTGAATTGTTTAATTTATTATTTTTTTGTCTTTATTATTGCTACAATGGGTTTGCTGACTACTAAGCATCAATGACCCATAGCAGTACACCCCCTCTTTTCGCAAAAGGGATAGCGCATGATCGACGTGTCCGTGCAGTTCAACTATCAACATCAACCTGATCATCATGTTATATTGTAAATCCTTTCAGCATGTGTAAAATTTAAATAATCTCAGTAGAACCGTGTCGTGTATGTAATTGCCTAGATAAACCTACTTTTTTGGTGACGATCTACATTCTGGGAGGTTTTTGTCTCACTAATCCGTTCTCAGATGGTCGGCAAAGTTTTCTTTCAGACTTAACCCAAAGCTGAAATGGATTTTGTCACTGGGATCTTAAGCGAGTCCTAATGTTCCAGATCGAGTCTATGTAAAAGTGATTTGGGAATAATCCTAACTATTTGTTTAGGTTATTTTATTACAAATTGCTTGGGACTATATTTGTGTCACAAAAATGGGTAGTTTGTGAGGGTCTATTTCAAATGTGTTTTCCCCTTGTGATATAAAAGATTATGAAAATCATGATGTAAAGTGCCTTGAGGGTTGGAAAAATAATTCCCTCCATAGGTTAATTAATTAAATTTTTTGGCAAAAAATTAATTGAAATCCTAAGCCAGAAATTTAATTAATTGTAGGTCCTAGGTAAATTTAAATTCTTTGAAGGCAAAATTCGTTGGTCCTTAAAAATCAAAATTTGAAAGGTCCCGGGACTAAGGTAAATTGATTATTTTGCTAAATTTTAAGCCTTTGGTCCGTAGGTTAAGTGAAAGTCAAAATTTTAAGGAAATTAATTCAAATATTTAATTTGTGAATTAATTAAAATGCATTAATTGAAAAATTCGAATTTACTCAAGAATTTAAAATTTCGATGGATGAGATTAAAATAAATTTTGATCCTCATCAACGGTCGAGATTGTTTTGACGAGGATCACTTGAACTAGCCATAGAAGGATTTTTCTTTAAATAGGAAGTCATTTGTCAGTCAATTCGTCTGACCTCTGAATCGTGTGCTAAGCTAAAAGCCCTTGTGTAATCTTTTTTTTTGGACAATAAAGCAAGACTTTTGGGTTAATTTTTCGTCGGTGTTATTCTTCATGGAAATACTGTGAGATGTATCCTTTTTCATGTGTAATTTTTTTTAGCCATTAATAATAGCTTCTGAAGAGTGATTTGTGTACAGGTATCTTGCTTAGTTATTGGGGTTTAGGTGAATTTAAATTTTGAATGTAATAGCAGGTATCTCTATTTGTCTGAATTTTATTATCATTTTTTTGCCCTATTTTGATGGCTGTATTGAGTTTTGTAGGAAAACTTGTTTTTCTTAGGATCATCGGGTGTTTGGGGAAGTTTTCAGTTGGACTAGCCAACTCTCGATTCGTGTTTTCTAACGAGCCCAACTTAATTTGATCCCGAGCTTATCATAAGATATATATATATATATATATATATATATATATATTTTTTTTTTTTTTTTTGATGATGCATGAAGGGTTTTTAGCTCGTCACTTCCTTTAATTTTTTTTTTTTCCTTAATGTGCTAAATTGATAAATCTGGTTGTTAAGAGCCTTAGATTATGAGATCTAAGAGTGGAGTTGGACTCATACTCGCCAGGTCTGACAGATCTACCATTCTTGTGCATAGATCTGTACTTATTTTTTGGTTTTCTGACTTGGGTTTTGCTGGGTTTTAGTTTTATCATTGTATATATCGTTTGGGTGTTTTTTGTTGCCTTGCAGCTATAGATCTGAGGAAGAAATCTTTGTAGAGTCCAGATCTAGGCCCTGGAGGGTAAGATCAGGATCTCTGGGGTTCATCAACATCATTTTGCAAGAGATTATTCAAAGGATTTTGCAGTGCAGGGTTTAAAATTTATTTATTTATTTTTTTAATCTGGAATTTTTTTTAAGGGGATTCTGGGCCACTAGTTTGTTGATTGGTTTCTTTGATTTGCTGCCTCGTTTGTGGAGTTCACTGTGCAATTTCTAATTTTTTAGAAGGCTCACAACCGTTTTGCTACTGTTGCATTCTCTACAAATCTACAAACCCCAATCTTGCTGCCATCTCTCTCATCAACAAAATTTGTCCAGCAACTCTTCCACCGCTGCTTGCTCCATTTGGCTCCCATCGCTCATCCTTCAATTTGCAAAAAACGCTGGCCTAAATCTGCATTATTCCTCAAACAAAACCTATGTTCTCCTTTATCGCTGCCCATCCGCATTCGAAGCTGCATACATTTTCTCGTTGCTGTGTACGTCCCTCTCTGTGTTCCTGCAACAACCTTCACCCTCCTCTCCACGATTTTCCTCTTTCCGCTGCCCACAGATCTGTGTGTTGATTGCCACCATACCTGCATGCTGCAGCAAGCAAAAACAAGCTTCATCTCCCTGCCGTCGTGCAAGCTCCTTGCCCTCCCGTTGACCTGCACATTAACCCGCTGCCTATCCTATTCAGATTCTATTAACCGCTTCAACACTACCATTGGCCTTCCTTTCACGCTCCTTACCCGAACTCTCCTTGTAGCAGCCGCATTCTTCATTCCCTCGTGGCTTCCTATCTCTATAACCTTCTAACGCTGCACGTTCTCATCATCATCGCAGACCCCTCACTTCCACGTAAACCACGGCCTCTACGCCTTGTCCATCTTTGTTGACATGCAACAAGTTCCCTCGGCCTCTCCCTCGACCTCCTGCCACTGTATCTTCTGACCTCAAACTCTCCCGTAGTCTGAACCTGTATGCTCAAAAACAACAAAAGCTTTCGATTATTTATTTATTTATTTATACATTTGCGTTTCTTATGTATGGATTAGGTTGGGTATTATTTTTATTTATTTATTTATTATGTTTTGTTAGGGTTTTAGATTTAATTTCGATTTTCATTTGTTTTGAAGCATTAGTTAGATTCATTGAAATTTTAATAAAATTCGATTTTGTTTTTTTTGACTTTTATTTTGATTCGATTCCATTTCATTTTTATTTTTTAAATTTCTGATTTTGATTTTGATTCAAGAAATATAAAAGTTTCAAAATGCTAAAAATGAAAAAATCATAAAAATCTCTAAAATCTAAAAAAACATAGAAAACCTAAAAATTCTAAAATTTTAAAAAATTTCTAGAAAGACTTAAAAAATCTAAAAATCTAAAAAACAATAAAACATTAAAAAATCTAAAAAATCTAAAAAGATTTAAAGGGATTCGCACATTCACGTTATTTTTTTTTTAATGTGGCCTATGGCCCATTAAAATTTTAATTTATTAATTCTTTGATTCGTTTAACTTCTGTCACATCAAAAGAAAGATTTTGATTTCCTCGATTACCACTAAAACAAATGTCTAAGGAATAATTAAAGTGCTAATTTAAAGCTCCTTGTTTTCTTTGGTGATTAAATGCATTTTCATGATTTTTTTATGGTCAAGGTGTGATAAATGTTTTAACTCATACCAGAGAATGTTAATTGTTCTAGATTTGAATTCTTAACGAAAATAATTTTTCTGGGATCTCTTGCATGATACAGTTTTGGGCGTTTATATTGATCATACTTGATTGTCACCATTCATCACATATTGGCAAATTGTTCTGGATAACTTGTTTTATTTAGTCTATGGTTAATGCAAATATTAAAGACACTGGTTTGTAGTCATTTTTATTTCGTGATTGTGTCTTATTTAGTGGAGACTTGCTTTAAATTCATCAAGTTGTTCATCCTTAAAATCTTCTAGTGCCTATGTTCTATAGGCCATCCTCATCCATTAACCTTAGGGACTACCCCTTTGACTTATCTAGGAGAGAATCTAAACAGAGTGAGTAAAGATTAGAGTGAAAACCCTTACTCTGAGCATTGCCATGGTGCCTAGACACTTTGTGCGACAACATTTTTTTAGTTCAATTGGCGAGGATATTTTATTCTCAGCATTTCAACAACATTTTATCTTCATTCTTCTCATGTCATCTTTATCATTGTTACCGGCAACGACAACATTTTTTGGCGTCGTTGCCGGGGACCAATTTATTGGGCCTAGGCTCTACAACATTTATCTTTCATCTTTCTATCCTTCATTTTAGCCGGCAACGCCAACATTTTTGGCGCCGTTGCTATGGATAGAGTTTTTATGTCTTTGGTTTCCTCAACATTTTTCTAATCATCTATCTTTCATCATTTCTTATCCCATCAGCACAACATTTCCTGGTGTCATTTGATCTTTTCATCGCCCTATCTTTCGTCATCTCATTAATCGTTTTCGTTGCACTTTTATCAGCTGGACATTTTGGTTCATTTCTTGTTTGGCTGGCGACTCCACTTCTTTCATTTATTATTTCTCAAACAAGAAACCCTCTCTTATATCCAGTTGTTTGCCTTTTGGATCTTAGAGCTAGATTTATGTTCAAGTGGCGACTCCAGTTCTTTCATTTCTTACAAAAATTTCTTCTTGAAGCTCGTTTCTTGTGGATCTCTTGATTTTCTTGAGTAGGGGTCTCTCTCCTTATCCCTTCAAGCAAGTCATCATTGATGATTCATTTACCCCGTGTCATTTTATTGATTTTCTCCATGATATGCCAAAAGAGGCCATTCATAAATTGCCTTTGTTCTCAGGTGGTGATTTAGTCGCTGTTAGAAAGAATCTATGCAGGTTTACTCAGACAATAATTAAATATTGTAGTTCTCCCCAATATAAACATGAAGATGTCAAAATGTGTCTATTTGCCTTTTCTTTAGAGGGTGATGCTTTGAATTGGTTTCACAATTGTCCTGAAGATTCTTTCACTTCTTTACAAGACATCATCAATGCTTTTACAGATAGATATGGTGATCAAGGTAGCTCGCCTTTTGCCCCAAACATGATGCAACAGAATGAGAGTGATCTTGTGAAGGATCCAACTGTCAATGAAAGATTTCAAGACAATTCTCCATATCAGAATGTGCCATCCACTTGTACTGTTGCAGGATGAATCCATGATAGTGGAAAATAAGGAACAAATTATTAAATCAGTGTCGACAGTGAAAGGGAGAATGATAAACATTTTATAGAAGAACTAAAGCAGTTGGTTAAAGACATGCAATTCAATCAAATACATCTGATAAAAAATACGGAGCTTAATCAAGAAAAAATTATAACTGATTACGTCAAGCATATGAGAACATTGTACACTCAACTGGAAAAACGTGGTATGGAGATGGAAATCATGAAAATTAAGCACTCCGATCACGTAACCACCGTAGTGGAAAAGTGTGCTCAGAATATAGAGGATATGAGGACCGACATGTAGAGTCAACATGCTAAGGAAATGGAAACCATGAAAGCTAATCATGAAAGGGAAATTAATTCTATGCAAAGCAAGTTATTAGCCCTAGAGGGAAATATGACGATCATGGATTTAATCATTCAAATCACGTGACTACCATGGAAACAAGTTATCAAGAAGAAGTAAGTTCGATTCAGAACATATTGTCAACTATGGACAAAGAAATGACCATCAGGAGATTTGATTATAATAATCAGTGAGCTATCATACAAGCAAATTATGAGAAAGAGATAAACTCTATGCAACATTGTTTGATGACCATAAAAGCTGATAACGACAAAGTAATAAAAAATATGGAAGCTGGTCAGATATGTCTTCATAATATGTTATTGACCATGGAGGGAAACCATCCTAAGGAAGTTAGTGCTATGAAGGTTGAACACTCTACCCAGATGGATGCCATAATAATACGTGTACAGACACTTCAACATCAGTGAGAGGATGAAAGAAACAAGGAAACTTCAGCAGATCGTAAGCCTCCCTATCTGCTGCAGCAAGCTCCATCTTATTATGAAGTCATTTGTTCCATTAAAAAGTGGCTAATTGAAGGTGAGCCAGATAAAATGGAAAATAATAAGAATCAGGTTGATGCTCACATGGTTAATCCACCAGTCATAAAAGATCAAGTTATAACTCATGACACTTGCGAGGCTGATCCATCATTCTTGACAAAGCAGGTGTAGAATGAAGAAAGACATGTCATGCATATCTTACATACTTAATTTGAGAATTTTGAAGTAGAATGTTCCACATCATCAGTGATACAACTTGGCACAAAGAAAAGATGCAAGAGAAAGAGAATGAGAAAATGGTTTGATGCATCAGATGGCTGTGAGCAGCTTGAGTTTCGGATAAGAAAAGGTCCTACCATATGCAGGATTGGACATGGCACATCTGAGAAACAACTGACAGATTTGCCTGAAAGCAGGTAAATGCTTACCATGCACTATATTGAACACATCTGATGCCATGGGGCATCTTTGTATTGTATTTCTAACCTTATACTCTGTTATTTCAGTGTTTCATTTTGTAGTTAGATTTGTGTTTTTCATGTTATTAGGATAGTTAATAAATGAAGAGCTTATATCTTTCTTGTGCTAAATGTTATATGATGATTTTTTGGATGGACACTACTTATGTTATGTTGTGTGTTGGGTGGATGCAGATTTTGGATTCTCACATTCTTCTGTTGCAACAACGTGTCCCCAAGTAGAGCCAGATGTTGACTACTAAGTATCAACGACCCATAGCAGTACACCCCATTTTTTCGCAAAAGGGATAGCACATGATCGACGTGTTTGTGCCATTCAACTGTCATCATTAGCCTGATTATCATGTTATATTGTAAACCCTTTCTGAATGTGTTAAATGTAAATCTTCTCAGCAGACCCGTGTCGTGTATGTAATTGCCTAGGTAAACCTACTTTTCTGGTGACGATCTACATTCCAGGAGGTTTTTTGTCTCACCGATCCATTCTCGGATGGTTGGTAGAGTTTTCCTTTAGCCTTACCTCAAAGCTGGAATGGATTTTGTCACTGGGATCTTAGGCGAGTCCTAGTGTTCTAGATCGAGTCTATGTAAAAGTGATTTGGGAATAATCCTAACTATTTGGTTAGGTTATTTTATTACAAATTGCTTGGATTGCTGGATTATATGTGTCGCAAAAATGGGTAGTCTGTGAGGGTCTATTTCAAATGGGTTTTCCCCTTTGTGATGTAAAAGATTATGAAAATCATAATGTAAAGTGTCTTGAGGGTTGAAAAAATAATTATCCCCACATAGGTTAATTAATTAAATTTTCTGACAAAAAATTAATTAAAATCCTAAGCCAGAAATTTAATTAATTCTAGTTCCTAGGTAAATTTAAATTCTCTGAAAATTCGTTGGTCCTTAAAAATCAAAATTTGAAAGGTTTCGAGACTGAGGTAAATTGATTAATTTGCTAAATTTTAAGCCTTTGGTCCTTGGGGTTAAGTCAAAGTCAAAATTTTGATGAAAGTAATTCAAAAATTTAAATTTTGAATTAATTAAAATGCATTTAATTGAAAATTTCGAATTTCCTCAAGAGTTTAAAATTTCGATGGATGAAATTAAAAGAAATTTTGATCCTTATCAACGGTCGACATTGCTTTGACGAGGATTACTCGAACTAGCTGTTGGAGGATTTATTTTTAAATAGGAAGTCATTTGTCAGTCAATTCATCTGACCTTTGAATTGTGTGCTAAGCTAAAAGCTCTCGTGTAATCTTTTTTTTTGGACAATAAAGGAAGACTTTGGGGTTAATTTTTTGTCGATGTTACTCTTCATGGAAATACTGTGAGATGTATCATTTTTCATGTGTAATTATTTTTAGCTATTAATAATAGTTTCTGAAGAGTGATTTGAGTACATGTATCTTGCTCAATCACTGGGGTTTAGGTGATAATTTAAATTTTGAATGTAATATCAGATTTCTCTATTTATCTGAATTTTATTATCATTTTCTCGCTCTATTTTGATGGGTAGATTGAGTTTTGCAGGAAAATTTTGATTTTTTTAGGATCATCGGGTGTTCGGGGAAGTTTTTAGTTGGACCAACCAACTCTCGATCCGTGTTTTCTAAAGAGCCCAACTTAATTTGATCTCGAGCTTATCATAAGATTTTTTTTTTTTTTTTTTTTTCTTTACGTTGTTCCAGTGACACATGAAGTGTTTTGATCTCAACTCCTTTAAATTTCTTTTTTTTGATGCCATCTCTCTCATTAGCGAAATTCATCCAGCAGCTCTTCTGCCGCTGCTTGCTCGATTTGGCTCCCATCGCTCATCCTTCAATCTGCAAAAAATGTTGTCCTAAACCTGCGTTATTCCTCAAACAAAACCTGTGTTCTCCTTTATTGTTGCCCATCCACATTCGAGGCTGCATACATTTCCTTGCTGATGCCTGCGTCCCTCTCTGGGTTCTCGCACCAACGTTCACCCTCCTCTCCACACTTTTCCTCTTTCCACTGCCCACAGATTCGTGTTCTCATTGCTGCCATACCTGCACGTTGCAGCAAGAAAAAACAAGCTTCATCTCCCCGCCGTCGAGCAAGCTCCTTTCCCTCCTGTTGACTTGAACATTAACCTGTCGTCAGTCTAGTTCGGATTCCATTAATCCCTTCAACGCTGCCATTGCCCTTCCTTTCATGTTTCCTACTCAAACTCTCCTTGCAGCAGCCGCATTCTTCATTCCCTCGTGGCTTCCTATCTCCGTAACCCTCTAACGTTGCATGTTCTCATCGTCATCGTAGACCCCTCACTTCCACGCACACTGCGACCTCTGCTCCTCACGCCCCTTTTCCATCTTTGCTGACCTGCAACAAGTTCCCTCAGCCTCCTCTCATTGTATCTTCTGACCTCGAGCTCTCTCGCAGTCCGAACCTGTATGCACAAAAACAACAAAAGCTTTCGATATATATATGTGTGTGTGTGTGTTTCTTATGTATGCTTTAGGTTAGGTATTATTTTTATTTAGTTAGTTTTTTTTGTTTATAATTTTATTTATTATGTTTTGTTAGTGTTTTAGATTTAATTTCGATTTTCATTTGTTTTGAAGCATTAGTTAGATTCATTGAAATTTTAATAAAATTTGATTTTGTTTTGTTTTTACTTTTATTTTGATTCGATTTCATTTCGTTTTTATTTTTTAAATTTCGTATTTTAATCTTGATTCAAGAAATATAAAAGTTTCAAAATCCTAAAAATGAAAAAAAATCATAAAAATCTCTAAAATTTAAAAAACATAAAAAATCTAAAAAATTCAAAAATTTAAAAATTTCTAAAAAAACTTAAAAAATCTAAAAATCTTAAAAACATTAAAACATTAAAAAATCTAAAAAGATATAAAAATTTTTGTGACTAAGAATAAACTAAACTAAAGGGATTTGCACATTCACATTAAATTTTTTTAATGTGGTTTATGGCCCATTAAAATTTTAAATTTTTATTCGTTTGATTCGTTTTACTTCCGTCACATTAAAAGAAAGATTTTGATTTCCTCAGTTACCATTAAAGCAATTGCCTAAGGAATAATTAAAGTGCTAATTTAAAGTTCCTTGGTGTCTTTGGTGATTAAATGCATTTTCATGATTTTTCTATGGTCAAGGTGCAATAAATGTTTTAACTCATATTGGAGAAAGTTAATTTTTCTAGATTTGAATTCCTAACGAAAATCATTTTTCTAAGATCTCTTGCATGATAAAGTTTTGGGCGTTTATATTGATCATACCTGATTGTCACCATTCGTCACATGTTGGAAAATTGTTTTGGATAACTTCTTTTATTTAGTTAATGGTTAATGCAAATATTAAAGGTATTGGTCTGTAGTCATTTTTATCTCGTGATTGTGTTTTATTTAGTCGAGACTTGCTTTAAATTCATCAATTTCATCCTTAAAATCTCCTAGTGCCTGTGTTCTATTGGCTATGCTCATCCATTAACCTTTGTGACCAACCCCCTTGACTTGTCTAGGAGAGAGTCTAAACGGAGTAAGGATTAGAGTGACATCCCTTACTCTGAGCGTTGTCGCGGTGCCTAGACACTTTGTGCGACAACATGCTTATTAAAGCATGGGATTCATGCTAGGGTCATCTTTTATTAGTCAAAGTCCCTAATGTGGACTCCTAGGAATTATATTGAGTCATTGTACATTTTATGAGACCCTTCTTGGGCTTTTGAACCATGCAAAACGAATTATTTTTGAGTCAAAAGTAAATTTTGCCACCTCGACACCAAGGTGGCTTTTGTCTGATGAAGTCATCCTGAAAGGAAGCAATTCAAGCAACAAGAAGCCTATATATACAAGTGCAGTTCGATCTATTTGCTCATCCACTCAACAAACTCAATAAACAAAAAAAGCAATGCAGTAAAAAGTGTGAAGTGTAGGAGGAAGAAGAAAAAGTGCATGATCAAAATTTTTTGGGATCTCTCTCTCTCTCTCTCTTTTCTGCAAAGTTACTTGGAAATTGCAAGATCGAAGTTGCTAGAGTTGCAGGGTCAAAGTTTTGCTACTGCAATAGGTCGAAGTTGCTGGGGTCGAACTGTTGGTGCTGCAAAGGTCGAAGAGTTGCATAGATCAAAGTACTGAATAGGTCGAAGTAGCCACTGCTGCATAGATCGAAGTTTTGCTATTGTAAGGTTGAATATCTAAATCGAAGCTACTGGAAGGAAGGGCTTACTTGGTGGTTGGAGGAATCTCTGTCTATGGTGAAGTGTCTAGGATTATCTCAGGGAAAATATTGAAGGAAGAGATTTTGACTTGGTTTTCCCCTAGATAGGGGTTTTTCCCTAGCAGAGTGCTTACATCTTGTGTCTCTTGTTTTGTGATCTTCATACACACATCATTTGGTAATTGCTTGATGAAAAAGACTATAACAAATAAGTAAAAGAAGCCAACATAATTCACAAGTAATTATCAAGGAGGAATCTAAGATCTAATTCTACTTGCATTGATTTCTCAACATGGTATTAGAGCTAAGGTCACAAAAGATTGAAGATCACTCTGTTAGCTTGAAGGAAATGGTTACTCCCTCTATGATAAGTTATATGAGAATGGGATTCAATACTGCATGAATTTGGATCAATATCTTCTACGACTTATTCAACAAGGTCAAAAGTCAAGGGTCTTCGCTGCACTTACAGGTTCACTTAATGATGATAATGCATGGATTATTGACAATGGAGCATCAAGGCATATGACAGAGAAGAGTAAACAACTTCACACTCTATTAAAGGAACCATGTTCTCATGCTGTGGAATTGGGAGATAACAAAAGCTATGCTGTTAGAGCCCTGGGATCAACATCTTTAAAGCTGGATATTGGAGCTAAGCTACATCTCAACAATATACTATATGTTCTAGGTTTGAAAAAGAATTTGCTTTCAATTTCTTGCTTAGAAGATAAAGGGGATAGAGTTGCTTTTGTTGATGGAGAGGTTTTGGTTTGGGTAAAAGATTCAATTATCGATAAAGCTAGGGTTATTGGAGTTCGTGAAGGAAGCTTATATAGAGTCATAACACCATCTCCTCAAGCTCTAGTTCATATGGAAATCAGTCCCATTGAGCTATGGCATAGAAGATATGGTCATCCACTCTACAAAGTCATTCCCACTCTTAATCAACTGGTACATGGCATCCCTAATATTAAAGAAGATGGTGTGCAAGGGCTGTTCATTGGGAAAACATACAAGAAAACCATTTGCAAATAGTGAAACAAGGTCTAAAGAAATATTAGAGCTCATTCATTCTGATGTGTGTGGGCCTATGTCTGACAAATCACTTGGAGGTCATCTTTACTATGTAACATTCATTGGTGATCACTTTAGAAAGATATGGCTCTACCTTCTCAAGAAAAAGGATGAAGTATTTAAAAATTCAAGAAGTTTAGATTTGAAATGGAAATCCTAACTGAAAGAAAAATAAAGATTTTGAGATCTGACAATGGTGGGGAATACACTTCTAAACAATTGATTGCATATTGTAAAGAATCAGGAATTAAGAGGGAGCTCATTGTTTCCTACTATTTTGAACAAAATGGAGTGGCCAAAAGAAAGAATAGGACAATTGAAGAAGGTATACAAACCAATGTTGTTAAAAGCGCGAGTGAGATTTAATCGGCGCGGGGAATGAAGCGGAAAAAAGCGGAAAAATCGGGAAAAAAGCGGAAAAAAGCGGGGAAAAAGCGTTTGGAACAAACATATTCATTTTTTTTCTTCAATTTTTTCAATATCTAAACCATCTAGAACATAAAATAAATACATTGACACATAAATATGATAAAAAAACTAATATATAAGATGTTTAATATCATTTCTAGCGCTAAAATCACACAAAACATTGAATCATGTCCTGAATAGTAAGTCCTGACTCCTGAGTCCCAACTCAGCCTCAAAATATCAACAAAAAATATGATAATGTATCTCATCATGTCATAATGTCATATACAATAAAATGAAAGTCTAATCCTATTGATTTCCTCTGCCCCTCTTGCGAGAAAATGCCACAGCTTTCCCTTTCCCTCC
>APFE031467385.1:52855-63663 GCA_000404065.3 Pinus taeda
GTCAAAGTCCCTAATGTGGACTCCTAGGAATTATATTGAGTCATTGTACATTTTATGAGACCCTTCTTGGGCTTTTGAACCATGCAAAACGAATTATTTTTGAGTCAAAAGTAAATTTTGCCACCTCGACACCAAGGTGGCTTTTGTCTGATGAAGTCATCCTGAAAGGAAGCAATTCAAGCAACAAGAAGCCTATATATACAAGTGCAGTTCGATCTATTTGCTCATCCACTCAACAAACTCAATAAACAAAAAAAGCAATGCAGTAAAAAGTGTGAAGTGTAGGAGGAAGAAGAAAAAGTGCATGATCAAAATTTTTTGGGATCTCTCTCTCTCTCTCTCTTTTCTGCAAAGTTACTTGGAAATTGCAAGATCGAAGTTGCTAGAGTTGCAGGGTCAAAGTTTTGCTACTGCAATAGGTCGAAGTTGCTGGGGTCGAACTGTTGGTGCTGCAAAGGTCGAAGAGTTGCATAGATCAAAGTACTGAATAGGTCGAAGTAGCCACTGCTGCATAGATCGAAGTTTTGCTATTGTAAGGTTGAATATCTAAATCGAAGCTACTGGAAGGAAGGGCTTACTTGGTGGTTGGAGGAATCTCTGTCTATGGTGAAGTGTCTAGGATTATCTCAGGGAAAATATTGAAGGAAGAGATTTTGACTTGGTTTTCCCCTAGATAGGGGTTTTTCCCTAGCAGAGTGCTTACATCTTGTGTCTCTTGTTTTGTGATCTTCATACACACATCATTTGGTAATTGCTTGATGAAAAAGACTATAACAAATAAGTAAAAGAAGCCAACATAATTCACAAGTAATTATCAAGGAGGAATCTAAGATCTAATTCTACTTGCATTGATTTCTCAACATGGTATTAGAGCTAAGGTCACAAAAGATTGAAGATCACTCTGTTAGCTTGAAGGAAATGGTTACTCCCTCTATGATAAGTTATATGAGAATGGGATTCAATACTGCATGAATTTGGATCAATATCTTCTACGACTTATTCAACAAGGTCAAAAGTCAAGGGTCTTCGCTGCACTTACAGGTTCACTTAATGATGATAATGCATGGATTATTGACAATGGAGCATCAAGGCATATGACAGAGAAGAGTAAACAACTTCACACTCTATTAAAGGAACCATGTTCTCATGCTGTGGAATTGGGAGATAACAAAAGCTATGCTGTTAGAGCCCTGGGATCAACATCTTTAAAGCTGGATATTGGAGCTAAGCTACATCTCAACAATATACTATATGTTCTAGGTTTGAAAAAGAATTTGCTTTCAATTTCTTGCTTAGAAGATAAAGGGGATAGAGTTGCTTTTGTTGATGGAGAGGTTTTGGTTTGGGTAAAAGATTCAATTATCGATAAAGCTAGGGTTATTGGAGTTCGTGAAGGAAGCTTATATAGAGTCATAACACCATCTCCTCAAGCTCTAGTTCATATGGAAATCAGTCCCATTGAGCTATGGCATAGAAGATATGGTCATCCACTCTACAAAGTCATTCCCACTCTTAATCAACTGGTACATGGCATCCCTAATATTAAAGAAGATGGTGTGCAAGGGCTGTTCATTGGGAAAACATACAAGAAAACCATTTGCAAATAGTGAAACAAGGTCTAAAGAAATATTAGAGCTCATTCATTCTGATGTGTGTGGGCCTATGTCTGACAAATCACTTGGAGGTCATCTTTACTATGTAACATTCATTGGTGATCACTTTAGAAAGATATGGCTCTACCTTCTCAAGAAAAAGGATGAAGTATTTAAAAATTCAAGAAGTTTAGATTTGAAATGGAAATCCTAACTGAAAGAAAAATAAAGATTTTGAGATCTGACAATGGTGGGGAATACACTTCTAAACAATTGATTGCATATTGTAAAGAATCAGGAATTAAGAGGGAGCTCATTGTTTCCTACTATTTTGAACAAAATGGAGTGGCCAAAAGAAAGAATAGGACAATTGAAGAAGGTATACACAAACAATGCTCCTTGATCAAGACTTACCAAAATTTCTATGGGGAGAAGCAACAATGACAACAGTATATATTCAAAATAGAAGGCCTCATAGAATTCTTGAGAGTATGACACCTGAGGAAGCATTCGCAGGGAAGAAGCCAAGTGTGGACCACCTTCGAATCTTTGGGAGTCTTGCACATATCCATGTTCCAAAGGACAAACAAAAGAAGTTAGATTCTACAAGCATCAAACAGATCTTTGTTGGCTATAGTCTCTCCTTAAAGGCATATATAATCTACATCAAGGAAAAGACATATTGAAGTAAGTAGGGACGTTATATTTGATGAAAATCATGGCTACAAATATCCAAAGATATCCCTATTGATTCTGATGAAGAAGTTATACCAATATTCGAAGAAGAAGAAGAAGAAGAAGAAGAAGGACCAAGTGAGCCTAGCCAACCTATGATCACATCGAACACTAGGTGTTGGAAAATGTAAGTAGGTTCGGTCTTCATAATTGTGTTTGAGTCAAATATAGTATATTTGTAAAGCAAAAATAATCTTATTATTTTTGAAATTGACTTATTAAAGCATTGGTTTCATGCTTGGGTCATTTGTCTTAGGTGAAGCCTCCATTGTAGACTTTAGGGTATTGTCAAAGTCAATTTGTTTATTGGTTAAAGACTCCTCCATCATCAAGTCAACCTCCTTAATGACTCCCTCAAGTCGACCTCAAAGGAACAATCATAAAATGAACTCATGTCGGCTTACAACAAAGATGCATCTCTTCATGATCCAATGTTGCCACAAAGATAAAATTTCGGTACTTCTACAGTGAGATGGTTTGGTCTTTTCAAAGAATAGGTTCTAATTATTTTAGTAATGACACAGTCGTTGCATTTCATTAATGGCACCGTCTCTACATCTCGGGTCTCAGTGCAATGACAAGATCTCAGAGAAATAGGTTCGATGCTAACACAAGGTCTCGATGCTATTACAAAGATGATTTCAGTAACCTCAAAACTCGCACTATAGTGAAGACTCTCAGTGTTATATCACAGTGAAGTAGTATCACAATGAAGGAATTCGGTAATAAATTACAATCAAGAAGAAAGAAAGTTGAAGCAGTAATTGTTGAAGCAATGATATATATAGTAGAGTAGTACATTCGGTCTACTTCTCATTGTAGATAAAGGATCTCGGAATAGCTGCCTATGAAAATCTACCAATGATTTAAGGTATCTATGACTACAAGAAGCATCAAGAAGTATTCAGTTTGAAGAGGACCCGAAGTCTGTCCTATGAAGAACACAAGGTACCAGCTCAAGAAAATCAAGTAAGTACTATCACGTAACAAATTACACTTGTCACAAGTCTAATAAAATCAAATGTGTGCAAACTCAAGGCATGTATGTTCATAAGCTTTTATTATCTTAGATGATTCACATAATCCTAGTCTAGAACATACAAGAACCTAAACCCTTATGTTCTAGGATTTATAAAGCAATCTAGGATGTCAAGTAAAATCTTAGTATTAATTAAAAGAAAAGAAAATTTGATTTTTGTATAGAGGATTCCGTCCTCCATTTTTAGAAAACATAAATTGAGAAAAAAGCATCATATTCTAGGTATCGCATATTTGTCTAGAAGTATTTGTGATAGATACAAAATATCATGGCACTTCAAGGAGTCCCTACAAGATTTGTCAAGGAACAAAGGTATGTCTCAAACTACAAGGAAAATAATTTCCTTATAATAAATGTTTATTCATTTGATAATATATTACTAACATCATTATATCCATTGATATTGAATCATAATGATTCTTGCTTTGGGTGATTCATCACTTAATAAATCTACCCTCTCGTATTCTTAATTAATTTTATAGAACCCTAGACAGGTTCTCTGGAAAACCCTAACCTAAGGGCATGTTAATGTTAATATCTGAAACCCTAAAACTGCTTAGGGTTATTGTGAAATGTATTTGAAGTTTTGTTAATGATGTCATGTTTGGGGTTTATGTATGATCATGGAAACCCTAACTTGTTAGGGTTGAATGATGTTTGTTTGAGATCTCCAACCTTTGAAATTTTGGAATAGTAGGGTTTGCTTTGCTATGTTATGAAACACTAGATCTTTTGTGTTTGGTTGGGTCGATAAAGCAAAACCCTTATTATGTATTTAGAGTCCTAGGAATGAAACCCTAGGTATGCATTCATTTGATTGAAACCCTAGCGAGTTCTAAGTCGGTATATGTCTAACATATTAATATTGCCTTACATATGATGTGCTTATGATATGCTGATGAATTCCTAGATATATGTGTTGACTTAAGTGTTAATGGTCATGAGTCCTAGGGTTTGGAAACAAGCCCTAGTCAAAGTTTGATGGTCTAGGATGATGTTGTTTGAAAATCTAGGGTTTAGTAGCGAAACCCTAGTATTAGTTAAATTCTCTAGTGTGTATAACCATTTGGAATTTATGAATCTATATAAGTGATTGTGAATTTGTAGATGAAAAATCTAGGGTTTACATCAAACCCTAGTAGATGCTAGTCATGATGTTGATTAAGCTGTGATTGGTTTTGATTGTTGAAGCTCATGTATGAAATCTTAGTGAGGATTCTAACATATGAATTCTACAAAGTGTTAGATTCATTGATCTGATTTGTTTCTAGGGTTTGTTGTATGAAAAGAACTTGTCATGTCTTTGAAAGAATATTGAAACCCTAGATATAATGAGCTTGATATCTTGATGAGCTGTGGATGTGATTTAGGGTTTTTAACTAAACCTGGGCAAGAAGTTGAAGTATTAAAGTATAGTGAAAAGTCTAAATGCTTCTGCTATTAAAAGTTTTTTGATATGGCTAACTTCATGCTTCTATAATTTTGGTTGTACTTGCTATCTAAGTTGTGTAGGTACATGATCTTCACGATAGTGAAAATGATCGTAAGTAAAGTTGATGTGATAAGCATCATATATGAATGACTTTGATAAGAAGGATGGAATTTTGAGGGAAATGTAACTAGGTTCTATCTTCATAAATGTACTTTTGATATTTGTAATTATTCAAGAAAAGAAATATTATTTTTATAATATATGTCAATGAGTTTATTGCTCATTAAAGTAGGTCTAGCACATGTTAAAGTGCTATAGGTGAGTGAAAGAGTCAAAAGAATTATGTTGAAGACCTTAAGGGAATGTTACACCATGTATATTTATGTAAGAGAGTCAAAGAATACATTTCCAAGCAAAGTCAAGCCTCCTCCTAGTAATGGCACCATTAAATGAAGCAAATTGAAGTAAAGAAGACAAGTCGGCCAACAATCTTCAAGTCGGCCTAAAGGAGGGACAATCCTCTATATATCGAGGTTGTCCACTCCTCCAACGTCCCATTCATCTACCTCTGGAATCAACGAAGTACATGAGTTGAGAAAAGGTGAGCGAAGGATGAAGAAGGAGCCTCCAAGTGCAGCGACGAAGATAGAAGGGACACCGAAGGTTTTGGGACTGTTCTAGGGCCAATACCAATCACATATGCGAAGAAAAAGAGGGTTGCTTGCGGTTATGACAACAACAACTTACAGTCAAGCATATCTCATTGTTTGGGCTTGAATCTAGCTCTACAAGGCCTCCTATCCAAGCGAAGAAGGAAGGTCCTCAAGCAAAGGAGAGAGGAACCATATTACATCAAGCAAACCTCCCACATGTGCAAGAATTAGGGCTGGAGAATAGTCCTGCCTAGTTTGCATCTACACCTCAAGGAAGAGCTCATTTAGTCAAGGAGGAGGTAGGGATCATCACAAGGGAAGGGACTCATCACAAGAGTCTCTTCTAGAGCAGGTGCAACAAGGTACATCAAAAGTTGAAGGAAGAACAAAGTGCCAAAGGAAGGAGGATGAAGTGCCGAGGAACGAAGTGTCAGAAGGAGGAAGACAAAGTGCCAGGGAAACCAGGTGCAGGGAGGAGGAAGGACTTGACTTGTACTTGGAGGATATTCATTCAAAGGTCTAGGGTTTGGCATTGATCAATAAGAAGCTTCAATAAGAGAAAACTTAGTGAGGGGTTTTCCTCTCAAGAGAAGAGAGGCTTTGGCCCTAGCAGAGAGCCAACATCTTGTGTTCTTTTTCTTATGTTTTGGTAGCAATTTGATGAAGCACACACACATGCATTAATAAGAAGAACAAAAAAATTAAGCTAATAAGACAAATTGTAAAAAGACTTCACAAATTGTTATCAAGTCAAGAAGAATCATACTAAACCTAATTGCCCTAGATTCTTCAACCTGGAAGCCATGAAAGATTCTCTGATGTCATAAAGAAGAAGTAGAACTCCCTAAGTTAAGAGGGAGCTTGGATGAAATCTCCGTAGGATAAGAGGATGGTTGAGAATATTCTTTGTACAAGAATGATTAGATCCTCTCTAATTAAGAGGGAGTGACAGATATGGTTCTCTACTTCACGTGTCATGCACTAGACCAGGACTAACAATCCTAAGTTTTAGTGAAGGCCATGAGTGAGAGAAGGAAATTGGAGAATGCATTTTGAGGTGCTGTAGAAAGAAGAAAAGTAGGATCCGATTGAAGAATATGTTGTTGCATATGAAGTAGGAAGGAAAAGTGTATGATGGGAATCTTTTGTCAAAGATTCGGTTGATAGTCTAGAAGACCTTACAGGTTTGTATTTGATTATGTACATGTGAAAGTATATTATTGATTGGGGTTGTTTTTGTATAGGTAAATCTCTCGAAGGTTTTGATAGCATGCTTATTACTGATTAGTTTGATCGGGAGAGATTTGTTGTCCTTGATTTGCTGGATGAAGGGGTGTTGAAGCTTTGTCTGGCCGACACTTTGTGTTGATGTCTAGGTCTCGAAGTTGGAAGGGTGGCGTTGGTCGTTGAGCTCTGACGCACACCTGGATCTTTGGGTTGATGGTTAGCAAGTAAGCCTGCTGGTACCTTGAGAGGTTGAAAACTTGAGTCAATCTTAGTCCCACCCAGATAGATTGCCTTGTTTAAAATCTAGTCCGTGGCATTGTGGTGCCTAAATTGTTGAGTGACCAATTGATAGATTGCCCTAGTCAGGAATAAAGTTGACGGCATTGCGGTGCCTAAACATTTTCATGGATGATGTGTCTTGAGATCTTCCATGTACCTGTTTGATTATATGTAAATATGAATACCTCCCTAGTTAAGAGGGAGTGTTGGAAAATGTAACTAGGTTCGGGCTTCATAATTGTAGTCGAGTCAAATGTAATATATTTGTAAAGCAAAAATAATTTTTTATTATTGAAATTGACTTATTAAAGCATGGGTTTCATGCTTGGGTCATTTGTCTTAGGTCAAGCCTCCATTGTAGGCTTTAGTGTATTGTCAAAGTCAATTTGTTTATTGGTTAAAAACTTGTCCATTATCAAGTCAGTGTCCTTAACGACTCCAAGTCGACCTCAAAGGAACAGTCATAAAATGAACTCATGTTGGCCTACAACAAAGACACATCTCTTCATGATTCATGTCGACCCATTTAGGATGGACATACCACTATATAGACACGCCTGTGATCTTTGCAATACACTATCACACAAGTTCACGTTTCAAAGAACAAGTTCCAGTGATATGATACAGATTACTAGCTCGGATCTTAGAGAAGGTTGCGGTAAAGTGTGGGTGATCTCAGCGGAACACTCTCTATGATCTCAGAGATAATTTTGTGACATTCTCAACATATAGAATGCAGATTGTAGTGGAGACAATTTAGTGATGTATCACAGTGACTTGATGCTATTTCTATCACAGTTTTAGTGCTACCTTGGTTTTGGTGCTACTACAATGATCACATTTTGGTAATATTACAGTGATGTACTTAGGTTCTATCTCATTGCTACCACAATGAATATCTTGATGATGGAAACTAGATGTTATCTTATTGTTATCACAGTGAGAAGTTCACTGTCATTGCAAGGATCAAAGTATGAAGAAGAATGACAAGGTTGACTTGATGGATGGAGGTAGTCTCGAGTCTAAGTTGTAAGGGTCTTGGTCGTCTCATCTTGAATCTACTTAAGGAAGAATTTGTGACTGAGTTTTCTCCTCGAGGGGGGTTTTGCCCTGGCAGTGTGCCTATATCTTGTGTTCTCTTCTATTTGTTGCTTGGCATTAATCTTGATGATAAGAAAAGATAATCAAAAGATCTAATACTAATAATGAAAATATCACAAGTTAATGTCACTAATAAGGGAAATCATTTTAACTGCCAATCTATGGATTTTCCAACACTAGGAAGAGGCCAAATTGGCTAAAAGCTACTCTTGAAGATGTTGAAGGACATGGAGCTGTGAAAGGAACCTTTAGAGAAAGCAAAAGGCTGAAAAGATATTTTGGATATGCTGCGTATATGACAAAACTGAACCATCTACATTTTAAGACGCTGCTCATCAAGAAGCATGGAAGAAGGCATTGCAGGAAGAATATCATCCATCATGAAGAGTGGCATTTGGGAAATCGTTCCTAGACCTAGTGACAAATCGATTGTCACCTCCAAATGGATCTACAAGATCAGGCACACTGTTGATGGAAGTATAGACAAATACAAAGCTAGATTTGTTGCAAGGGGTTTCTCTCAAAAGGAAGGCACAGATTATAGAGAAACCTTTGCACCCACCGCAAGGTATACTACCATTAGATCTTTGGTTTCATTGTCTGCTACAATGGGATGGAATATCCATTTAATGGATTGAAAGACAACATTTTTGAATGAGACCATTGGTGAGGAAGTATACATTGAACAACTCGAAGGCTTTGAAGAAAATAGCACAAACACTCATGTCTGTAGACTCAAGAAGGCCCTATATAGTTTGAAGCAAGCTCCTAGGGCATGGTATGCAATAATGGATGCATACCTTCTAAGAAATGTGTTCGTGAAAATTACTGCTGATCCAAATCTCTGCATCAAGGTTGTGGATAATGAGCCAGTCATTATTCTACTATATGTGGATGGTTTCTTCATTATGGATGTGGAGCGAAGGATACAAGAATGCAAGAAGATGCTGGTAGCTAAATTTGAGATGAAGGATCTGGGACTGATGCACTATTACCTAGGTCTGGAAGTATGGAAAAATCCCGGGGAGATATATCTAGGGCAAGGATAATATCTCATCCAGTGGTTGCAAAAATTTGTGATGATGGATTCCAAGCCCATGACTACTATGATCACCAATCTCAAGAAGTTGAGGAGCTCTAACTATGGTCTCGTAGATCCTACCTCCTATCGTAAGTTGGTGGGTTCTTTGATGTATTTGGTGAATACTAGGCTGGATATATGTTTGGCTGCAAACATTCTTAGTCAGTTTCAGTTGAAGCTTCATCATGATTACTGGATAACTGCCCACATATTGAAATATCTTCGTGGAACTACATATCATTGCCTAAAATACGATAGGAAGGAAGTCAAGCTGATTGGCTTCACAGATTCCGATTGGGGTGGCCATGAGACCGATAGAAGAAGCACTACTGGTGGATGTTTTAGTTTGGGATCTGCCATGATCTCATAGATTAGTAGAAAGCAAGATACCTTTGCTTTGAGTAGTGTTGAAGTAGATTATTTTGCTGCATGTGAAGTAGGAAAGGAGGTTTTATGGTTGAGGAAGCTTCTGATAGATTTGTTCAAGAAGCCTCTAGGTCCTACTCTGATAAAATGTGATAATCAAAGCTTCATGAAGATGTCTGAAGATCTCGTGTTTCATGCTAGGATGAAGCATATCAACAATAAGTGCCACTACATTAGGAACTTCGTGTGAGATGGATCATGAAGCTACAATATGTCTCGACTGACGATCAGGTAGCTGATATACTAACAAAGTCTCTTCCTAATAAGAAATTTGAATATCTTACAACATGCTTGGTTTAGTAGATATTGTTGATCTTGTTGATGATGATAAAAGTTTGGAAGAGATTTGTTGAGGCTTTGTGTGTGAGACACATTGTCTGGGAGGAAATTAGACCAACGCCATCCTCCGAAGTAGGGAGGGTGGCGTTGGTCATAGAGATTTGACTTCGGATACACACTTGGATCCCTGGGTTGATGGTTAGCAAGTAAGCCTGATGGTACCTAGAGGGGTTGAAAGCTTTAGTCCATCTTAGTCCCACCCAGATAGATTGCCTTGGTCAGGAATCTAGTCATGGCACCATGAGTGCCTAAACTGTTGGAAGACCTTGGATAGTTTGCCCTGGTCAAGAATCTAGTCCATGGCATTGCAATGCCTAAACTCGTCATAGTTCATATGTTTTGAGATCATCCTTGTACTTGTATATGTTATTTTGAAAATTTCCCTAGTTAAGAGGGAGTGTTGAAGAATGTAACTAGGTTTAGTCTTCATAAATGTATTTGAGTCATTATGTAGTGTACTTATCAAAAGCATAGTTTTAAAATTCGGCCGATTCGAAACGGAAACGGCCGAGTTGATCCGTTTCATTGGCCAAAACTGTGACTCGGTTGAAGAAACGGTTCAGTTGGCCGAATCAGCGATGACTCGGCCGAGTCATTCAATGACTCGGCCGAGTCATGGCTGACTCAGCCAACTCGACCGTTTCCATATTGACTCGGCCGAGTCATAAATAGAGGCCCGTAACCCCATCCAAAACAACGATTTAACATTTTTTTAATGAAATTTTAAGGTGTTTGCTGATTGGTTTGGACTCCAATGTGTTTTATAAATTAGCTAAATGTTATTTGGGGTCCATTTCCCCCTCCCAAACCCTATTTAACACACTCAAATGCTCTCTACTATTGAGATGCTATTCAAATTTCATGGTAATGTTAAATTCTTAAAGTAAAAGTGACATTCTCCTTA
>APFE031467385.1:67113-118715 GCA_000404065.3 Pinus taeda
AAACATAATTTTTAAGATTTTCATTCATGTTTCCAAACACACAACATTATAATATAGATGGAAGACAACATATGATCAAAGTAGGCTCATGAACCAATCCATTATATCAAAATGGTACCCAATGGCAATACATAGTCAACTGTCATACATGATCAAAGACTCAAAACAAAAAAACACATAACCAAGGAGGCTAGAAATGGCCTCTACAACACAAGTAAACTGTGACCAGTACTACTGGCTAGTGGCTACTGCTAGAGGAGCCAAGATCATCTGGATCAACCACTAGTAGCATATCTACATGCTTCATAGTTTGTAACTCATTTTCAATCTTGTACCCTCATCAATCATCTTAGACCATCTCACCAAGATGGATGTTAATAGATGTATTCATGAGAAGAACTACAAAAGCAATTTGTATGTGACACAGATCAAGATATAGGATCCCTAACGCCAAAACTTCTGCATCCACATCTACATGCAGTCATGACAGACCCGTCTACACCCCATAGAATATTTTGTGGTTATTCTCTAGTTTTAGGATCCCTTGGGGCAACTTCAAGTTTGTTCCCATCAACTTTGTAATATGTATAAAGATAAACTGCCATCTTCCAAGAGAGAATTGCACCTATAAACATTCTAACTAGGATCACATGTCTGATCAGCATTTCAATTTCATGTGCCCTCTTTATTACATGGTTCTCAGATAGTATCATTGTTTACTTAGAAATTCACATTGTTCCTTTGTGGAATTTTATACAATGAAGGCAACAGATGTCTTGCTCCATTCTTACAGGAGATTTCATGTTCTTGGCAAAAAGTTCACAACATTAGATCCTATCAAATTGCCAGCGCCAGACTCATCACTTTTTATTTTCAAGCACTAAACAATTCATGCCACAGGAAGCCTTGTGAACAAGTAAACAAGCTATGAAAATAGTCAGCTAATGTGGAATTCATGTGTCCACTAGCTTTTAACACAAATCTCTTCACCAAAAAGCAAGTAAAAAAATCGTTGTTTTTTTAAGTTTTTGGGCGACTGTCACTGAGCTGGCCGAGTTGTTAGACAACTCGGCCAGCTCGGTAATAACCTGGCCTACT
The DNA here is from genome assembly GCA_000404065.3 of Pinus taeda. Taxonomy (NCBI): domain Eukaryota; kingdom Viridiplantae; phylum Streptophyta; class Pinopsida; order Pinales; family Pinaceae; genus Pinus; species Pinus taeda. The sequence continues at coordinate 68,212 of APFE031467385.1, forward strand.
AAACCGCTTTGATGGCCAAGTCGACTCGGCGAGGGCTTGACTCGGACCAACTCGGCTGAATTGGTTCCGAGCCAGTCAATTCTTAAAACAATGGTCTTACTAGGGTTTGAGACTAGAGCACAATTTGGAGGGAGCAAGAAATTTCTGCTCATGGAAGGAGAGGATAACTGTGTTGCTTGAGGAGCAAGGTGGGAAGGAGTTCAAAGAGAATGTACCAGCCACACCAATCGACCCTTAATAGTTAGCTCAACATAACAAGAATGATGCTAGAGCAAGGATGATCTCAAGGTCGAGTCCAACTCTAAAGGCAAGAAAGAAAAGAAGGATCTCATCAAGATAAAATGCTTTCAGTGCCATTAGTTCAGACACTATGACACCAAGTGTCCTCAAAGAAAGAAGGGGTCCAAGAAGGACCAAGTGGTAGCTTCGACAAAGGTGGACGAGTTCAGTTCCAAGTTTGAGAAGGAGTTCTCGCTTATAGCTTGCATGGCAAGCTCAGTAGCCAACTACACATAATGGAGCATCTAGCCATATGACTGGGAACGAGGAATGTTTCCGTTAGTGGACGGAGAAGGACATGCAGTTTCACATTGAGCTAGAAGATGATGGTAGATACTTGACCTTGTTTTAATTTCAGCCCTAGAGGACAAGGGTTATGAGGTTATCTTTAGTAGAGGAAATGCATTCCTCAAGCCCTTAAATTTTGGAGTAGCAAAGCATAGCAGAGTGAGGGTGAAGAACCTCTATAGGCTACAATTTGAGACAACCACAACCTTGAGTAGCAGAGAGGGTCGTGAGTAGGGCCGAGACCTTGGGAAGCTATGATATAGGCATATGGACCATTTGCACCATGGAGAGCTTAAAATCCTCAGGGAGATAGCCACAGGTTTGCCACAGTGCAACACAAACCAACATGACATGTGCAAGGGCTTCACACTTGGCAAGTATGCCAAGACGTCCTTTCCTAGTAATGAAAACTGAGCCAGGGGCATCTTAGACTTGGTTCATTCAGATGTTTGTGGTCTGTTATCTTCTCCATCTCTCATGGGATACAAGTACTACTTCACCTTCATTGATGACCATTCAAGCAAGACATGGATCTTCTTCGTGAAGAAGAAAGACAAGGTGTTCTCGAAGTTCCTGGAGTTCAAAGCCTTGGTGGAGAACCAAATAGGAAAGGTCATAGCACTGATATTTGATAATTGTGGGGAGTAGATATCCAATGCCTTCAAAGGATTTGTGTCCCAAGGAGGGCATTGGGAGGGAGCTCACCACATCCTATAAACCTCAGCAGAATAGGGTGGCAGAGTGTAAGGACCAGATTATTGTTGGAGTTGTGAAGGCCATGTTGCATGACCAAAGACTGCCATTATTTCTCTAAGCAGAGGCATGCAAACCTATAGTCTTTCTACAAAATAGGAGTCCACATAGGGTGCGTGGACGAGTTACACCAAAGGAGGAATTCACCGGGAAGAAGCTGAAAGTTTCCGACTTCTTGATTTTTGGCAGTTTAGTTTATTACCACGTGCCTTTAGAGAGTTGGAAGAAGCATACAGCCACAAAGTTACATAGGTTATATGACATTGATCACTGAGGCCTAAGACTCAGAGCTTTCTAGCTTCAAGGAGGCAACCTCTCAGTATGTTTGGTGTGATGTTTTGGAGATTGTGCCAAGACGAGAGGGAAAATCTGTGATTGGATCTTGGTGGGCCTACAAGATTAAGCATAGTGTTGACGAGGGTGGAAAAGTACAAGGCTAGATTCGTAGCCAAAGGGTTCTCTCTGGTGGAGGGCATTGACTATGATGAAACTTTGGCACACGTGGGCTCTTTTTTGTCCATTAGGACCATTATAACACGTGCAGTGTAGTCGAGGTGGAAGATTCACCTACTTAACGTGAAGATTGCCTTCATTAACAGAGTTGTTGAGGAAGAGATTTACGTAGAGCATCCAGAGGGGTTTGAGACACATAACAGGGAGATGCATGTGTGTAGGCTCAAGAGAGCTCTATATGGGCTCAAGCAGGGCCTACGAGCTTGATACTCTCGCATTGATGACTATCTTCTAGGACTGGGCTTCACTAAGAGTGAAGCTGACGCTAACTTATACTTACATTGTGGTTGGGGGGACAACCTCTCATTCTTATGTTATACATAGACGACCTCATAGTGACAGGGGATGAGAAGCTCATTAATGATTGCAAGAAGGAACTTAGAACAAAGTTTGACATGAAGGATGTAGGGATTTTGCACTATTTTCTTGGGTTGGAGGTTTGGTAGGGTGATGGATATATTTTCTTGGGACATGGCAAGTATGTTTTGGAGATTCTCCAGAGGTTCCGCATGCAATATTGTAGGCCCATGGCCATGCATCTAGTGACAAACTGGAAGAAGGTAGACACTAGTAGAGTAGAGCAAGTTGATGCCACACTCTATAGATTGTTGATTGGGTCATTGATGTATCTTGTGAACATGCGACTTGGCATTTGCTATGCAATGAACCAGTTGAGCCAGTTCATGATTGAACCTACTAGAGTGCTCTAGGTTGCTTCCAAACATATCCACGGGTACCTCTTCTTCTTCTTCTTCTACAACAACAGGTTGTGATGATGTCCTTGTGATGTGATGTATACTCCTTGATGCTCTTGATGCTCCTTGAATTTCTTGATGAATTATTGTCCTTGAAGCTTCTTAGACCTCCTAGATGATCTCCTTGTGCTTGGCCCTTGTGAATTCTACTTCAATTGGATGATCTTCAAGCTGCTTCTCCTTGTTGTTGTCACCTTAGCTCTGATACCATGTTGAGAAATCTAGGGCAGCTAGATTAGGAGATTTCTCTTACTAAGATAACTGCTTGTGATGTTATTTTACTTAACTTGATTAGCTTCTTCTTTTACTTGATTATTATTATGTTCTTATAATCAAACAACTACCAAACTATGAAGATCAAAGAGATAATAGGACACAAAATGTAGGCGACTAGCCAAGGCCAAAACCTCTCCTCTTGAGAGGAAAACCCACAAGAATTCTTCTCTTCTTATAGAATGTTCATATGACGAATTCCAAGACCCGTGACCCTTGGCAAAGTTCCCTCCAAAATCAAGTCAAGCCTCTTCTTGATGAACTTGCTTCTCCCAAAGTCAACTCAAGTCAACCTTTGCTTCACAACCACTACAACTGCTTGTTTTACTTCAATTTCAGACTTGCAACTCTTTTATTGCAACTTTGGCCTCTAGAAACCGTAGGTCGCACATGTGGGTGGAAGATTCTAAATTAGGTCTCTTTTTAACTCACTCAAAGTGCTTCTTCTTCCTTGGTAATTCAACTTCCTTTCTTGATGATTTCGCTTCCAAACTTACTCCTTATGATGGCTTTAATTCAGTGTTTCCTGCAACAATATGATGCCCTAGTTCTCTTTGCACGTGTGGGAAGATTTAGCCCAAAGCAGTCCTTAAAATTCAGTTTCTTCTTCCTTGGAATCTCGTCCTTCTTCACTCTTGTTCTTAGTCTGTTTCTTGTTTCCCACGAGCTAATTGGATGCTGTCAAAATGAAGTCGAGTATATCTTATATATATGCTTATCATGGTGGTCGAATGGCCCTTATGATGTTGACTTGTCATCCCTTGAAGGCGGACTTACCTTGGAGGGATTTTGACACTTTTATGACTCAAGTAAATTCCTTGACATGATACAATATGCCCTAATAGGGTCTTTACATATGACCATGACATCTTTGATTTCTTGACTTAATGATAAAACCTAGAAGCACTCAATGGGTGCTTGACCTACAAATAAGATAACCTTGAGCATGAAACCCATGCTTCAAAATAATAATAATAATTTTTTTTTCTCCTCATCAAAGACATAACATCATGATTACGTTCGACATTATGATCACCGAACCTAGTTACACTTTTCAACATCCTCTAAATTGATAATTACTTCTTATGATATCAGATAGGTTAATCTTTTCTTGTATTCGTTTATCATCATAAACCAATTACACAGAGAAGGATCATAAAGAGACAACCACACACGAACACAAGCATATACCCTGGGAAAACCCACATCGGGAAAAACCCAACAACCTTTTCCTTAGAGAAATTCTTCTTTTCAACAAGAGATACACCTAGGCATCCTAGTCATTTACAAGATCAAACTAACCATCAAAGAAACTTGGTCAAACCTTGTCCAACTCCATCCTAGTTAAGTCATCTGCCCATAGAATTTGGCCTAATTAGGTCTACTTAGAATTAGTCCTTCTACCTTCCTCAGAATTTAGTCGTCCTTCATAAATTTTGTCCAGTACAAAGCGTTACCACAAAGATTTGGTCTTATACAATAGAGATTCGTCTAATATAGATGGCTACCATAGATATTCAACCCTTACAACAAAGATTCATCTAGCACAGAGGGCTACCACAAGGATTTGGTCTTTACAATAAGGATTCGTCCAACACAAAGGGCTACCACAGATATTCGGTCCTGTACAACAGAGATTTGTCCAGCATAGAAGGCTACCATAGAGTTCCGGTCCTTTACAATAGATATTCGTCCAACATAGAGGGCTACCACAAAGATTTTGTTCTATACAATAGAGAGAGAAATTCATCCTTAATTAAGAAAATTGATCCTTGATCCTTCTTTCTTGTCTCCTTCGCATGGATCAACAAAATATACTATGTATTTTATGATGAAAATTCGAATTGGTGCTTTAGAAGAGGCTAAATGTCTCCTATATATAGAGATCCAATACGCTGAATGGGTGCCTTTCATGACAAAGACGACTTGAACACTTGAGGGGCTGACTTGACTAGGAGGAGGTCGACATGGCTTCTTCTGGAGCCAAAACTTTTATTTTTAAAAATTCAATTTTTCTTTTGAAAAGAGCATCAAGAACATACTTTACAAATACATCATGGACCAAAATTATAATGATGAAGATTGACCATAGGTACAAATTCAACACTGTAGTCCATTGGAATGGTTGTCTGTCCTTCTTTATTGTCTCCACAATTAGAGCACTCATCTTGCTGAAATTCCTTATAAACTTCTTGTAAAAAGTAGCCAAAACATGAAAGCTCCCAACTTCGAATATATTTTTAGGTGAAGGCCAATCAATAATAGCTCTTAGCTTCTCAGGTGTTGAGAAATCAATGCTAGTAGGATTAGGGTTAGATTTCTCTTTCTTGATAATTACTTGTGAATTATGTTGGCTTCTTTTACTTATTTTGTTATATTACCTTTCATCAAGCAATTACCAAATTATGTATGCATGAAGATCACAAAAATGCAAGACACAAGATGTAGGCACTCTGTCAGGGAAAAACCCCTATCTAGTGGAAAACCTAGTCAAGATCTCTTCCTTCAATCGTTTTCCTCTAGACTCTTCTACCTAGGCAAAAGACCTCCTCCACACCAATCCAACCTTGCTTCTTCGATCCAACATTCGACCTAGTAGCAACACTTCGACCCTAACAACTTCGACTTGGCATCTTTTGGCATTAGCAACAAGTTCAACCTTTATTAGGAGACTTCGATGTCCTAAACCAACCCACATGAGAGAGAGAGAGAGAGAGAGAGAGAAATCATAATTTCGTTTTTCTTCTCTCCTTCCACCTTGACCAAACTCGCACTCGTTTTTGGACCCTTCCTTCAACTTCGTAATTCTTCCCAGCTTCTAGCTTCTAGCTACTAGAAATCAAACTATGCTTGAGAGAGTGAGATACTCCAATGAAGTCGAATTTCCTTGTATATATAGTCGAATTTCCTTCCTTGAGGCCGACTTGGTCTGGAGGTTACATGAATTATTTTTGACTCAAAAATAATTCTTTTTACATCGTTCAAAAGCCCAAGAAGGGTCTCATAAAATATAAAATGATTGTATTGACTCTGTATTAATCATAGGAGTCCACAATGGGGACTTTGACTAATAAAATGATGACCCAAGCATGAAACCCATGCTTTAATAAGTCGTTGTAACGTTAATAAAAATTATTTTTACAAATACATTTTATGAAGCCTGAACCTAATTACATTTTTCAACATCAGGCTCCATCTTCAACCCATATTTAGATATGACAAAGCCCAAATTAACAAGCTCTATTTTTAAGAATGAACATTGTTTCAAATTGATTAACAATTTCTCTTGCTGCAGTTTTTCTAAAACATATCTCAAGTGCCTTAGGTGTTCTTCTCTAGATTGGTCATTTATCAAAATGTCATCTAAATAAACAGTCACAAACTTTCCTATAAACTCCTTTAACACCTCATTCATCAATCTCATAATGGTATTGGGTGCATTGGACAATCCAAGTGGTATCACCAGGCATTCATATAACCCATTATTGGTTTTGAATGCTGTCTTCCACTCATCCCCTTCTCTAAACCTGATCTAATGATACCCACTCTTCAGAGCAATCTTAGAGAAACAATTGGCACCACTCTAACAATCCAACCAATCATCTATTCGAGATAAAGGAAATTTATACCTGATTGTGATTTTATTTAGTGCCTTGGAGTCTGTACACATTCTCCAGCCACCATCCTTCTTTGGGTTCAACGCTGTTGGCACTACACATGGACTGAGACTCTCTCTGATTAGTCCCTTATCGAGCAACTCATGCACTTGTTTTCTGATCTCTTCGTTCTCCTGAGGGGTCTGATCAGTCCCTTATCGAGCGACTCATGCACTTGTTTTTTGATCTCTTCGTTCTCCTGAGGGTTCATTCCATATGCCGCCTTATTTGGTAGACTTGCTCCAGGTATTAAGCAATGTTTTTAAAACCAGAACCGGTGACCGGACCGGTCCACCTAATGAACCGGTTTACGGACTGGAACCGGTCTAACCGGGACTGGTTTGGTCTAAACGAACTGGTTTTAAAAAAATACATTAAATAATTAATTTTTAATGAAACAAAACTATTTTTAAGATGTAAAACCATGATTCCAAGCCAATAGAGACAAAATATGCAAAGTTTGCTCGTTTATATACCATGTAAAGGTATTATATGCACCAAGTACAATACATATCATCGATAAAATAGCAAAATACATAAGAATTGAGGCTCTAAATGGCCTATAAAGTCCAAAAACAATGTTGCAAGCTATGAGGCCATTGGCATACTACAAGTCTACAATGTACACATGATCAATCATCAAGTTCATCACCACTACTAGACATAGGATCATCATCAAGAGCTACATAGACATCATCTGGTTCAGAGTCTGAGGATGCCTCAGCGTGATCTGCAACCTCAGAATCAATGCCACCAATGACAATAGAAGTGGACCTAATGGAAGCACGAGTTTGTCGACCTGCATGACTAGTGCCTTCCATTGGTTCTTTGCCTTTCCTTGATGCCGCTACTGATCCTAGTTTTGATGCCACCACATAATTTGCATCATCACCTGCTAAAGCCATGTCGATATCAAAATCAGCCTCAAACACAGGTTCTTCAGTCTCCTCCACCCATTCTGATGTTGGATCAATATCGTCCAACACAATGGGATCTAGATCAGGAGTTTTGCTCATCATTTGGAGCTTCGATTGCATTTATTGTTCCCCAAACCATGAAATCCTGAAAACCATTAAGTCTGCTGAATTTTGAGTGAAATCTAAAATTCTAGTTTCTCCATATGAAATCCAATGAGGTCGAAACCACTCTCAAACATCCTGAGTCATTTCATGGTAATGTTAAAAATTTAAGTAAAAGGATTTACTTTAAGAATTTAACATTACCATTAATTGCCAACATTGTTAGGGTTGAAACACCCTTAGTTTCCCCCCCAAACCCCTGAAACACAGTGAAAAATATGCTTTTTTAACTTTATGGTGGGCATGCCTAAAACCGGCCGGTTTTCACCGGTTAGGGCAAAAAAATGGCGAAATGGCCTTCCCAACCGGGTTTTTTGGCCGGTTTAGACCGGCGGCCTTTCTAACCGGCCGGTTAGACCGGTAACCGGTTTTTAAAAACGGTTTTGAAAGTTGATATGATGACTTATTCTGATCTCTTCATTCTCCTGAGGGGTCATTCTATATGCCGCCTTATTTGGTAGACTTGCTCCAGGTATTAAGTTGATATGATGACTTATGCTTCGTATAGGTGGCAACTCGTTAGGCAAGTCGTCCACAACAATGCCATTATATTCTTTCAATATATCTTGAATTTCAAGAGGCAAATCTATCACAGTATTTGAAGTAAGAACTACTTTAGGCATGCAAACAACAGCAAAGTTTACCTCATTATCTTCCATTTGATGCAAAAACTCTTTCCCACTCGGCAATAATGTGTTTGAATCATGGTTTTTTGATGCCCCTTCTTCTTGCAGTGGCAACAATGTAAGGTTTATGCCATCCTCTGAAACTTGTCAGCGTTCCTCTTTCTGTCATGTGTAACATCCCTGTCAAATTTCCAAGGCTTGCCCAACAGAAAGTGGCACACATCCATTGGCATGACCTCACACAAAATTTTGTCCCTGTAGCTGCCTCTCTGCAACTCTACTTCACATTGTTCATTTACCAACAACTGGTGGCCTTTCTGAAGCCAAGACACTTTGTAGGGTGTTGGATGCTTCATCTTCTTTAAGAACAACTTCTCCACAACATCTGTGGATACCAAGTTATGCATGCTGCCATCATCAATCACCACTTTGCAGCATTTCCCCTGTACCTTGCAAACAATCTTGAGCAAGGTTCTTCTTTGCGTTGGTTCAACAACTTCTTTCTTTGGTTTCAACATCACCTTCTTGAGCAATAAAGACTCTCTTGTCTTAGGTACATTATCTCTCTCTTGTACCTTTAGTTCCCCTTCCTCTGTTGGGGCAACAACAACACTCCTTTGACCCGTGTCTCTGTTCTCTGGACTTTCAAATTTCATATGTCCAATTTTGCCATGCCTGTAGCATCGAATCTCTCTTCTTTGCCTCTATCTCTTCCTCTATAAAAGATCTTCAGCCTCAGGAGTCCCCTTTTGACTGTTGTTGTTGACTTGAATAATTGAACTATCAGTTCCTTCTCTTTGTGATGTAGATCTCCCTCTATGCTATTGCTGTCCTCTCCCTCTGGTAGAATTTCTCCCTCTACCAGATTGCTCTTTGCAAGTTGTTCTTTATCTTTCAGGGCTAGCTGATATGCCTCTTCTATTGTTCTAGGAATAACATGTTGATCTCATCTTGGATTGTGAGAATTCCAATAACGAAATTCTATTGTAGTAACTAGTATTATTTCTCCTAACTGATAAATTAATTATTCAGTTTATTGCTGTGGCAACATCAAAATAAACACACTGCAATCCTTCAGAAATAAAACTGCGGAAAATAAGTAGCGTTGGAATTGAGAAAATACTAGCACACACACATAAAAATGTGACACCGTTACTTTTGGATAATTGTCCCTAGAAAAACCCAATGTGGAAAACCCGGTGCAACAGTGAGTGTTTAATTTTATTATGCAGCAGTGAAATCTGAGTACAATCTATGGATGCCCAACTAGAAATCCACAGCAAGAAAATATGGGCAAAATTATTGAAGGGAATTGCCCTTCCTCCACAAGCAATCACAGCACAACCTGCCTTCAAAAAACTCGGCATCCTGGAACCTTTGTGTCAGCCTCTGCGTTGCTCTGCATAGTCTCTATGATGTCAAACCTCCAACCAGTCTCTAATGAAGTCTTTCTACCTACCTCAATTGAGGAAATCATCTCTCAGGCACTTTGGAACCTCTGCCCGACATCTGGAATTGAAGACGAATTTTTCGTCAGTGAAATCGAACTACCAATCTGAAGAAACTGCGCAGTCCTCTGCGCTGCCTCACTGGGAATAACTCGGCCCTCTTGCTGTTGCCTCTCTGGATTTGGAAAACTTCTTCCGAATCACTATCCCTGCCCCTCGTTATCTCTGCTACCTCATTGAAGCTCAAACTCTTTGGCAACTGATTGTTGCTACTTTGGAAAATCGAATTATGCAAGTGACTCTGGTATATTCTCCATCACCACATCAATCTCCTCTTATAATCCACTGTTGGAGCACCAATGACCAAGATTAAAACTTAATCTTATTAGGATCATCTTGGAATCGATCCATGTGAGTTTCTAGATGATTCTCACTTTATCTCAATTAACACTGATTAATTAACCATATTCCCTAAGTTTAAACTTAGGAAATATTTTAAAAACGGCTAATAATCTAATTGTGACATTTCTAGGTGGAATTTCCAGACAATTTCTGGGTTTTGGAAATCTCATGTATTCTAGCCTCTCCACCAAATTTCGTAGCTAGAACACATCTGATGCTACACAAATTAACATGGATATCCAGTCTAAGGCCATTTATGTATCTAGCCTGTCTTCTCTTCTGTGTCCTCTACATAACCAGCTCTGAAGTTTTCCTTGTAAAATCCCTCTGTATATTCCCTCACAGACATTAACCTCTGTCTCAGATTTTGCATTTGTCTGAACAAGGTAAGCTGATAATCCTTGGGCAAAAATTCCCCCTTGAGCTTCACAATCATCCTGCCCCATCTCTTGATCTTTTGCTTATTTGTTCTTTTTCTCTTAGCCTGCACACCATCCCACCATAGAGCCGTGTGTCCTTTCAGTTGGTGACAGTTAACTTGACTTTCTTCTCCTCGTCCATTTCTTCATACTCTAGAGTTTATCCATTTCTGTGATCTAGTCTACAAGTTCCTCTGGATTCAGACTACTGCTGTGAGCGGATATTGTAGGTTTGGGCATTGAAGTAGCTCCCACAACTGCTCTCAATATCCTTGCTTCTGGTGGCTCTTCAGCTTGTATTTCTTCCGCTTGAGGTTCTTCTTCTCCTTCACTTACATCTCTAGCATCTGGATACCTTTGTTGACCAGCTTTCATGGCCTCCATTCTCACTTCCAACTGCTGCATGGCTTGCATCACATCGGCATTTTCTACAGGCCTTTGTCCTTTGGCCTCCTCTTTCAATTCTGTTAGCCATTGTTAATTTGCTTTTTTTGTTGTTCCTGGAGCAGATGCTGAATCTGCTCTGATACCATCATGGTAAGTATTGGTGTAGGCCAAGGAGTTATATATATATATATATAGAGGAGAGCGAGACAACACACACACACACATAGGGCCAAGGTCTGGAGCCAAAACTTCAAAGGGGAAATCATGCCTTTTATATATAGAGGGCATATATATAAAGAGCCACGGGGAAAGGAAGAATATCTTTATAAAAAAAACCACCAATGCAGGACTTTTCGAAGACTATATATACCGAATGCGGGCCAGTCCACCTTAGCACCAGTGATTCCAAATGAGGCACAAGGCTCGTATATGGTATATCAGCTCTTACTTATTATGGAAAAGAGGCAAGTGTAAGTGATGTAACTAACTGTGAGTGTGAACACCATAATAAAACTTGGGATTCGGTGATTTTGCGCATGACACTTTATAAAAACTCCCGGGTTAAGTCTGTCCTTGTGATCTCCATTGATTAATAGAGTTTGGCCCCTTTACACGTTTTGAAAGAAAATGGCTCTGTTGCAGACTTTAACACAGATCAAATCAAAGCATCAATACGATCAAACACCCAGAAGCTCTTATGACCTGTTCTAATCGGACTTAGTCATAAAAGAAACTCACACAATTAACAGATAATTTGCCAACACATGGCACAGGGATCACAGAGGTATAGATGGCGCTGCGATGTTCTTTTTGCACACCAAATCTCTTTCTTGCGTTCTCTCTGTTTTTATTAATTCAATACTTAGATAAGTACATATGCGGCATCATTCCAGATCCATGAAAACAGGATCTGACAAGCCAAACTGGGCATAATTAAACAAACCCACAAATGAAATGAATTTTATCGAAACCTATCCAACAAATCCCACACTTCGAGGAACCAACTCCTCTGGTAAAAGGTTGTGACCTTCTCGGTCATTTGAGTTTTACGGATGCCCCTGCATCGCATTCTTTAATATCTTCAATAAGAGGTTGCAAAAATGAAGATATTGATTTTAGGTTGAAGGTTTATATTTATATTTGAGGCTTCTTATGTTGGAAAGTCTAGAAATCACACTGTTACCAATTGGATTTTGGCTTTTTTCTCTATTTTACTGACTTTGGACGATGCATTTTTTCATGGCAATATTTTGTCTAGTTTAAGGCTTTTTGTCTTGAGACACTGATTGAAATTGTTGCCTTTTTAATGTGGCCATACCTAGTTACAAAAAATATTGAGTTTCCTCTCACTGGAAACTTCTTGAACAATTTGTTAATGAACTTCAAATATTTTTAAATGGAGCTAATAGTGTAACTTATTCAACGTTTGTGGATTTTTTGTTGCTTATGCAGGGAAGCTCTTAGACTAGACTATCTTCCACTGCTTGTATTGCGACTAACCAAGCCTCTGCAAGAATTGCCCAAGGTTAATTTGCCATTCTTTACGATAGTGTTTTAATCCTCCTTTGGGCTGAAATTGAACTTGTTACGATTTTCAAATTCAGTAATTATATTAGACTCCCAGCACTCTCCTATAAACAATGTCATATTCAGCACGAGTTTACAATGATTCACAGGAGGAAGCTGTTCAAACTGTTGTAGAGTTCATGAATGAATACTCTCTTAATCAAGAAGACTTTGATACAATAGTAGAATTAAGCAAATTTCAGGTATGTTTCTCAGTACACTATGAATGGACAAAGTTATGGTTATTGAATCCAGTGACTTACGAAGTGGTGAATGTTTTGTCTGAATCTGTTGTCATAACCTTGATATGAGTTGATTTGAATCGTATTTGTGACAGGGTCACCCAGATGCTCTTGATGGAATACAACCTGCAATCAAAGCAGCATTAACTAAGGCCTATAAGCAAAATGAGCAATCCCATCGTGTGCGGTCAGCTGATTTACTGCCGGCCATCCTCCTTCCGGGTCAAAAGAAGATGCCCAAATCAAAAAGAGTTGCTTCACTTTTGTCAACGGTTGATGAATATCCTTTGGAGAACAAAGAGGATGAAGCTGCAGGTGAACTCCTGAAATCCAATGTGGTCATGACATTATGATGTGTTGTGAATTAATGGAATTGCATAAGCAAAAGGAATGTATTGGATGATATCTAATAAATGAAAACCATTTCTAAATGCAGAGGACGAGGAGGATTCTAGCGATGAAGATGACTTTGGTAGCCATTTATTGTTGGCAATTAACAAGTTATCTTTTGTCCATTTTATCACAAGTATTTTGATCTTAATAGATATTTATTTTCTTTATTGCCTTGGGGTATTTTCTAGAAGCTTCAGCCCTGAAGGATGGAAAACTAGAGTTGAGCCTTCAAGATAATAAATCAAAAGGTTTTTTGCAAATTTTTTTTCTTGGCATGTTTTATACTTTGCAGCAAAATTTCACGTAATACAATTTATAGTCCCTTCAAATATCTTGGCATTAAACGTCATAAGGCGGTTTAGATACGGGCTCTTTCAATCTGGTTATGTTATTTTACTGTATCTGAAATGATTATACAGTTTGATATCATTGCATTCTTTTGTTGTTCTTGTGTTGCATTTTTTACCTACAGGAATTGAGATACAGCTGGATATAAAAAACAAGGGGAACGCTAATGCAAATCCATCAAAGACAAAGCAATCAAAAGCTCGTGCTGAAAAGGCAACAGGGACCAAAGGTGCTAAGAGGAAAAGGGAGCCATGAATTGGATGTTTGTTCAGTATCACATATGAACTCCGTGGATATGTAAAAGCTTTTTGCGTCAGCTTGGTTAGTATGGTCCTTTGCAGTGTAAGAAGGTGCATAAAACTGATTTTGATGCCACATTTATGTGTTGGCATTAATTTTATCCATTTACAGTTGATAGTGGGTCTGTAAGGGCTATGGAATTTATGTCGTAGCCTGCTCATTTTAGAGAGATGACATTTGTATCGAGGCATGTCCTGGTGTGCTTTTGTGTGGAAGCATGGCCTCTTTTTGCAGAAAATTGTATAAAGGCTAGATCGTATTATATTATATGTCCGTACATAAATTAATGTTATGTTTATGACTAGAGACTGAGACTTGTCTTTTACAAATTTGCAAATGTTTTCCAACATGAAATCTATTATTTTTCTTCCATTATGAAATCTAGTATTTTTTCTTTGCACGAATTTATCAATGTGATTTTAAATTGAGTTCTGGGCTTGCTCGTCAGGCAGTGTGAGAACATTAAATCACTCTATGCTGAAATTATTTGTAGTGGATGGTGCAGATTTGGATGGAAATTAACGTGCGTCAGGGAAACTTAAATTTAACTCTGTTTGAAAACGTAGAAGACGGATGCATATCAAAAGTGCACTTTTAGTTTTTCAGGGAAACTTAACTCCATCGTTTGAAAACGTATAAAACAGATGCTTATTAAAAAAGCACATTGTTAGCTGACAGTATCTTGGCTGGTGGCTTAAAATTAGAAAGTCGGTTGGTGCCGAGATAACACAGGATGAGATTCTATAGTAGACAAATTGTGGAACTCTACAAATGCAGAGGAAAAATATAAAGCCTCAGATATTCTCATGAATAAATTAAAGTGGAAAAATGTTTTGTCACCCTTATGTCTAGGCATTGACTTGGATTTCTAACACGCTGTTTTAGCACGGGCCCAACTCATATAGTATTCACTTAATAAATCTCATAGAAAATAAATTTTGAATAAATCGCATATTCTGTATAACAATGGAAGTAATTAAAATAAAACTTATCAGAAATCTTGACCTGTGTCTGATCTGATCCTGCAACTAATTCTTTTGGAAGTGTTAAAGAATGGAAAACTTTTTTGAGATAGAATTGGGAGCTTGAAGAGTAATTAAAGCCTTTTTGGCCATTTAAGAGGTAGCCACAGCCTATTTTCTTAGGGCCAACTCATACAGTATTCACCTAATAGTTTTGATAGAAAATAAATGTTGAATCAAGTTGCATATGCCATGTAACTATGTAAGTAACTAAAATCACATCATATCAGAAATCTCTGGATCTGTGGCTGAGCTAATTATGCAATTAACTCTTGTGGAATCATTAAGCAATGGAAAACTGTTTTGAGATAGAATTGCCAGCCTAAAGAGGAATTGAAGCCTTTTTGCCCATATAAGGGGTAGCGATGACATATTACACTTGCCATGTTCTTGGTGGATATACGTATCTATTGCACAGAAGGTCGATAAATACAAACCATTTTTTAGTCTTTATGAATAGCAAAGTGCAAATCGAATCTCTGTGATTTGTACGAGGAACAAAGAAAAAATTGTCGACTGTGAATTGTGTCCTTTTTGCTCTAAATCTATTAGTAAATTTTCTGTCAAGTAAACCTTTTCATTTATTCGTGCTCTATGTTGCGGGAATTGTGCCCTCCCCCTAACCATATCAGTTGCGTTACCATACTGAAAAGCTAAAATGCTAGTGAAACACACTTGGAATCCCTTTCAATCTGTATGAAACATGCTTACTTTGTGGGAAGCATGTTTCATACAGAGTGGGAATTGTGCCCCCCCCCCAACCATATCAGTTGCGTTACCGTACTGAAAAACTAAAATGCGAGTGAAACACACTTGGAACTCCTTTCAATCTGTATGAAACATGCTTCCTTCATACAGAGTGAAATGTGTTTCAGTGACTGTACAATGCTTTTTTCCAAAAAAATTGGTTTGATTTTGGTTTAATTTGATTGTTGATACTCAAATTTTTAGTTTTAATCCTTAATTAGAGGTTAATTATGAATTAATACTACTTCCAGAAGCCTATACGATTGGAAATTTTGTAAAAAAGGGGCTCACTATCAGTTTGTACCGAAACTGCCAGCAATCAATGGATACATCTTAGCAAAATTCTTCTGGCCTCATTCCTACCAGCTTTGTTGGCCAAGAGAAAGAAACCAAAACATATGTCAAAATCCCAATTAAACTGAAACATGAGGAGCAAGACGCCAGCATGACCAGCAAAACAATAACACCAAGAAACAACTGATTATCATCCAAGATCTGAGGAGTGAATAAGAGCAGGATTCTCAGGTACATTACCAAGTGAGTAGGGTGGGTTGAATGAGCAATGGACATTAGTTTCCATGTGCGTCTGACGAACTTCCACATGATCTAGTTTTTCCATAAGTCTTTTTGCCTCCAATCCAGCGTATCCAAACTCAATCAATGGTAATATTAAAATTTCAACATTATCATTAATTATTTCAGGATGCTTGAGAGGTTCCGATATCATTGGATTTCATATGGAGAAGTAGAACTTCACATATGACTTTGAATTCAAAAGATTCCAACACTCAAAATTTCATGATTAGTAAGAGTGCAACAGTTATTGTGTACGAGGATATGGGATTGACATTTAGCTGACAACACAAAACCTTTCATGTATCTTGATGTTGGTGGTATTGAATTCTGGACTCCTCTATCACGACCTTAGCAAAATCATTGATTAAGCATGTTCAGTCTTTTCTCCCATATTTTAAAGCTTGGATTAGGTAGCTCAATCAAAATTATGTTGTGTTGACGATGCCCCTAGAGGATCGAGGTAAGGAAATTATATTGGGATGATGAGGATCCCAATATAAATGATGGTGGAAAATTGCTGGACATTGATGATTGTTATTTAAATGTTCTTGCTCATTATTTATAATGTCTTCTTTATTTATAGTACCTGCATAGATCCATCTCAACACCAGATCTTAGTGCTTGGTAGATCTGGAGTTAAGATGAATCTACGCTGGTTTAAAATAAGATAATCCAAAACTAATACTTATCGAACGACCAGAGGTTTGCACGTATCTTAGTGTGTTTCCTTGTGCATAGTATTGAGGTCTTGCCACTGTTTTTTACGTTCTTACGTTTTTTTTATTTATGTGTACAAATAAATTAGGTGATTTAGAGATTGATTTTATGGTGTATGTTTATTTATACATTTACATTTGATGTTGAAGCCAACATCAAATTATGTACCGAAATTAAAACGTGTTGACATACAATCTTTTTTACATTACGCCTAATGCTTACACATCTCCCTAATAGTTGGTTGTAGAGTGCCTCTCAGCGCAAAGGTGGTCTCACCATCAATTTTCACTATAACACCAATGGTCAATGATAATATTAAGTTTTTAACAATACCTTTAACTGTTTCAGGATGTTTGAGAGGTTCTGATCTCATTAAATTTCATATAGAGAAGTAGAATTTCATATACTATTTTGAATTGAAAAGATTCCAACACTTTTTCAAGATTTCATGACTAGGAGTGTAACATTTTTATTAGATTCTATTGTATATGAGGTTATGAGGTTATGAGATTGACATTTAGTCAACAACACAAAAGACTTCATGTATCTTGATGTCGGTGGTATTGGTTATTGGATTCCTATCACGACCTTAGAAAAAATGTAACCGTCACTCAAATCAAAAGCATTGATTAGGCATGTTAAGTCTTTTCTCCCATATTTTAAAATTTGGATTAGGTAGTTATATCAAAATTGGGTTCTGTTGATGATGTCCCTAGAAGATTGAGGTGAGAAAATTATATTAGGATGATGAGGTTCCCAATATAAATGATGATGGAAAATTGCTTGAAATTTATGATTGTCATTTAAATGTTCTTACTCGTTTATTTATAATGTTTTCTTTCAATTTTTTAGTATAATGTGCTATTCCCAATATAAGTGATGGTGGAAAATCGCTTGACATTTATGATTGTAATTTCAATGTCCTTACTCATTTATTTATGATGTTTTCTTTCAAAGTTTTAGTATAATGTGCTATTTATTGCATACACATTCTACAATAAAATACAAGGAAGATGTGATTTTTTTGTGCTCAACCTCGAGTTGACTTGTTTCTTTTTAAAAATAAAAATAAAACATTCTCTAAGAAAATGTTGGCTATAATTAAGAACAGATGAATATGATCTAGTTAATGTTATTATAGAACATCAATAATACCACCATCTCTTGCTTGAGTTTTTGTTGATATTACAACCCTATAGTCATAAATGAAATTTTTAAATGTCCATCTAAAATAACATAATCTTTATATCAACTTTAAAAAAATAAAAATTATTATTTAAAAAAAAAATGTTATATTTTCATTTTGAACGAGGAATATGTATAATTTTTTTTATATTTTTAATTTCAATACAAGACTTGAACAAATATCCATGTTGACTAATTTATTTCTATATCACTTCATATATATAGAGTAAAAACAAAAATAATTTAATATTTACCATAAGAGAATATTTCATTTAAAGGGAAAAAAGAGGGTGTTGTTAATATTCAAATTTTAAAACAAAATTAATGTGCCATTTAAAGAATATATTTATAACAATAAGATCCATATAAGTAATAAATAAAACATTTTAAAATATAATAATACATTTAAATAAAAAAATATCAATAACAAAAAAACATTTTAATTTGGACAATGTAGTCTATATATAAAATATTTCAATACATGACAAGGAAAATATGTCAATGTCAATTATGAATATATTATATATGATTAAAAAACTATGTATATGTTATATAAAATAATTATAAAAACAAATCTTTATTGTTAATTTTTTTTGTTTTAATACATAAGAGAGCACTATTATATTTCCAAAATTAAAATATTACATTTGGCATCAGATAGGCACGGTTGGGCAAACTAAAGGCCTGACCACTGCCATAAGAGTTCCTTTCTAGACTGTCTATAGGGGACCGAACACTCATTGATATTGCCAGCACTTCTACAATTTGTTTGACCTTGAGAACTTTGAGAAAAATGATGCAAATGGCAAGCCCTCTGGGCATAAAGCCAAAACTGAGTACTCACAGGCTGCATCATAGACATTTTAGACATAATGGTTCTCATCCAATGTGATGGGATTCTCCGGCATACTTGCCGTAGAAGTGCTCTCACTTGTCGACTAGTTGGAAAAGGTGCCTCCCAAATCCTCCTTGATTTTGGGCGTAGTCCCTTGCTTGTCTTGAGTAGTCACCATCTTGCACTTGAGCAGAGTGAAGTGCGGGGAGTCCTTGGTGACAAATCTCATATGGTGTTGTATCGTTTCGACATATACTGTGAATTTTTCATTCAGCTTGTACAAATTTTCCTCCAATGTCTCGCTGGGCTCGATATTCTCTTGCATCGCTAGACCCAAAATTGTCTTCATATTCCAAGAAAAATCAATGGTTTTGCTATACTTTTGGTCACTAGTTGTGAATTCTGGTGGCATGATTTATGTTGAAGTAGTTCGAACATGACTACTAAACGTAGTTTTCTACCATTCTAAGTGGCGTGTTGGTGGTTGGCCTAAGTATCCACTTAGTTGGAACATTGTCTCACTCAGAACCAAGTTTGTGGTCGCTGCTGGACGTGACAGAGGGACATACAAAAGCATGGCAATTTGCAGTAGTATAATGATTGTTATTTAAATATGGTCCCTTACTTATGTTCATTGGATGTGCTTGAGATGTATTTGGGAGCGTGTTCCATACATAAATACTACCTTTATTGAAGAACTGTCCCCTTATTGAGTCCTTGGGAATACATTGGCGCTGTTATCTAATATTAAGTGCCATCTCTCCTATCTTTTTGTATCTTCATATTTTATATAAAAAGGAACTATTCTATGGGTGATACCTCCAAGCATCAATGCGTATAACTTTCTAGGTTTGAGATAAAATGCATTCATAGTTCATTTTGTTGATTTTTAATGTACCTTGGACAAGTGGTTTCTCATGTGTTAGTCTCTACCTAGGGAAAAGTGTCCAAAATAATTCTTTTCCTAAGTGTGACTTTATAAAATGAAAGAGACTTTGTAAGTGGTAAAGTCAATGTTAAATTATAAAGTGAAAAGTGACTTTACACATAAAGTACAATGTGGGTACTTTATTTATTGAGGTCACTCAATAAATAAAGTACCCACATTGTACTTTATGTGTAAAGAAAGTGAGAATTAAATGCACATTTATTCTCATCCATTGATCTAAATGAATCTGAGCCATTAGATCTTAGGGTTGTCCAAAAATCATTTTGGGAAACAAAAGGGAGAAAAGAAAAGGGAGACTGCATTCATTCTTCATGAGCAGATTGGAGAAATGAGGCTGAGTTGGAGAAATTTTTTGAAGGAGAAATTTGTTGCAGCATGCTAAAGGAGTGGTTTTTGGGAAAATATGGGCACGAAAATCAAAGCATAGAAGACAATAGAAAGTACAATACGAACAACATTTAACACTGTGAGTTGCACGTTGTTCAAGAGAAGTTTTTGAGATTTTTTTTTGAAAAAATACCATATAGTACAGTCTGTATCCATAAAGTACATATTTTTAGCTTCAAGTGGGCATGCAAATCAAGGCAAAGTGGACACGATTTTCAAGGAGTTTTAGGCTGAAGAGATAAGTTGTATTTTGCTATTTTTTTTTTGTCTGCAAATGTATTTTTCCTGAACTTGAAAGATAAATAAATTTGAAGAGCTCTCTTATAGGTTTCCCTAGAGAAGATTGAAGGGGTTTTGCCTTGGTCTAAGTTGACAAAAAATCTATGTATTTTTATGTGTGTTGATGTTTTGTTTATGTCCATATTTATTTTCAGCATGTGTTGACAGTCCTATGTGTTTTAATCTGAAAATTTCATTTCAAGAATTCTATATGTTGAATGTATGTTTATGGGAAATGACATCTAATTGAATGAGAGTGATAAGGTGAAATTAAAACCAGGTTGGGATTGCAAGAAAATTTCTAGTCATCAAATTTCAACATGGTATCAGAGCTATAGGCTGAAAATTGCAGTTTGAACAACAAGCAGTAGTTTGGGACAACAAATAGTGGTTTGTACAACAAACTAAATTTTTGGATATCAAACTCAGTTTGGACAACAAACTGATATTTTGGGGCAACAAGGTGAAATTTCACACAGATTGAACTTTTGCGACAACGAGGTGTGCTGGAAAGTTCACTTCTCATTTTTCTTGGTTTTGTAAATTTTGGACAACAATCATGGCCATGTTCTTAAGGATAGAGGACAAATTGGATGGTATATCCAACTGTTATTTGCAAGGAAAAACATCAGACAGTTTTTGAGGAGGCGACAATTTGGGACATAGTGCGACAAGTGGTTGTACCTCCTACTACTGTAGATGAACTTGCTAAATTCACAAAAAATAATGCAAAGGCAAAAATGATTTTGATGAATAGTCTGAAGGATCATGTGGTTCCTCAGGTGAGAGGAAACACATATGCACATTAAATGTGGACAACTCTAACCACTCTCTATCAGAGTACCAATGAGAGAAGGAAGATGGTACTCAAAGAACAATTGAAGAACATCAGGATGACAAAGTCTGAAAGTGTAATTCATTATCTTGGCAAAATCAAACATGTACCTGATGATTTAACTGCTATTGGTGAGGCAGTTGCACTCACAAAGTTAGTCAAGATAGCTGTAGTGAGACTTCCTAAGTCTTGGTAGGTCTTTGGAGATGATGTTACCTCTAGGGAGAATCTTCCCAATTGGGACAGATTCTGGGATGATTGTGTGCAACATGAGATACAGAAGGCTGATAGTGGCAGGGTGAAGATACCAGATGAGGAGGATGTAGCCTTGACATCTAGGGGGAAGAACAAAGGGAAGGCCAAGAAATGGGCCTCATTAGATGGGGCTAAGAGAAAAGAGAAGAAGAAGAAGAAAAATACAAATATGTCCAAAGTCAAATGTTGGGCATGTCAGAAGATGGGACACTATGTTGTTAGGTGTCCTGAGAAGAAGAACAAGGGGAAGAAGGGTACTGCAGCTTCAACAGACGTGGAGTAGTTTGCTTCTCAGTTTGACAAGGACTTTGCATTTATTACTTCTACATCTAGTAGGAGTACATCATTTGATGTCTGGTACATAGACAGTGGGGCTTCTCGCCATATGATAAGTGCACGAGAGTTATTTTTAGAGCTTGCAGAGAGGGCACTTGATATTAAGATTGTAGTAGGAGATGACTGCACTGTGAGAGCTGTTGGTGTGGGGAATATAACCTTTGAGAGGGAGTCTTTACCTCCTTTGAAGGTCATGGACGTTTTGTATGTTCCAGGGATGAAGAAGAACTTGATTTCAGTGTTTGCTATGGAGGAGAAGGGGTTTGACGTCACTTTCTCAAGAGGGGAGATATTGATGCATCCCAGGGGAGCTTCCATCACTTCAGCCAAAGTGATTGGAGTCCGCTTTGGGAAACTATACATGTTCATTTTTCAGTTGGCAAGAGCATTGGTGACTAGCACATCTGGTAGCACTCACACTAGTACCACCAACAATAGAGACTTGTGCGAGTAATGGCACCAGACGATGGCACATAAGCATCATGGAGCTTTGAGAGTATTAAGGGAGATCACTACTGGAGTTCCTGATTTCAATGTTAAGCATTATGAGGTCTGTAGAGGGTGTGCTTTGGGCAAGTAAACCAAGTTACCATTCCTAGCGAGCGACAAAAGATCTACATGTATACTAGACTTGATTCATACTGATATTAGTGGTCGTAGGTCTCATGTGTCTTTGGGTGGTTATGAGTATTATGTTATTTTCATTGATGATTACTCCAGGAGGACTTGGATATATTTCCTGAAGACCAAGGGTGAGGTCTTCTGTCGCTTTAAAGAGTTCAAATCTCTTGTGGAAAAGTAGACAAATAGGAAGATTTGGGTCTCTAGGTCAGTCAATGGTGGTGAGTACATTGATGGTGGGTTTTCTGACTTCTATGCACAGGAGGGCAGTAGGAGAGAGTTCACAATTCTTTACAACCCCCAGCAGAATGGGGTGTTTGAAAGGAAGAACAGAGCTATTGTTGGGGTTGCTAGAGTGATGATTCATGATCATGGGTTGCCTTTGTTTTTGTGGGTTGCGGCCTGCAATACTGTTGTTTATCTTCAGAACAAGAGTCCTCACAAAGTATTGGGGAATATGACTCTGAAGGAGGCTTTCACTAGTGATAAGCCTCATGTGGGACATCTTCATAATTTTAGATGTCTCATATATTCCTATATCCCCAAGGAGAAGAGGATGAAGCTGGAACCCATGGCAGAGAAGGGTATCTTTATGGGTTACAACGAGACTTCGAAGGCTTATCAGATTTTCGTTCCTTCTAAATGAAGAGTGGTGATTAGGAGGGATGTGAAGTTCGAGGAGGAGAGGGCCTGTCAGAGATCACGAGAGTATGATGAGAGAGAGTCACAAACTTCTCCTCAACAGGGAGGTCAGGTATAGGGAGTAGGACCTCGGGGTTCTAGATCGACTAGTACAGGAGGTACTTCAGTGTCAATGACATCTAGGGCACCAGTGGCAAGTTCACCAAGCACTTCTTTAGGGAGTTCACTGGTACACAGTTCACATGGTACTTCAGTTGACACAAGCATATGTGCCAGTACAGGTTCTTCGAGGACATGTGCTGGTACAGGCACACCAGGGTTAGTTGGCAAACCTTCAGGTTCACCAAATTGGGGGTTAGAGGATGAGGTTCCCTATGGGGAAGCTTCTTTAGAGAAGAGGAGGCCCAAGTGGCTTCGAGATACCTTGAAGGAAGCACAGTCCATTGGTCCTCCGAAGAGGGTGAACAAGGAGAGTGTGCCACCTGAGTGATTTTGCAGTTATGTAGCCAAGGCTACCAACATTGTTGACTCTGAGCCTACTAGCTATGAGGAGGCTGCCAGCCAGGAGGTATAAAGAGAGGCTATGGTAGAGGAGTACGCCTCTATCATTAAGAGCAATGTCTGGGAAATGGTGCCTAGGCCTGAGGGCAAGGCCGTTGTGACTTCCAGGTGGCTCTACAAGATCAAGCATGTTGTAGATGGTAGCATTAAGAAGTTCAAGGCGAGGTTTGTGGCTAGAGGTTTCTCACAGATAGAGGGAGTTGACTATGATGAGATCTTCGCCCCCATAGCTCAGTACACTTCGATCTGGCCCCTTATTTCTATTGCTGCAAAAATGGGTTGGCAGATCCATTAGATGGATGTGAAGACCGCATTCCTAAACGGAGTTATAGAGGAGGAGGTGCATGTTGAGCAGTCACATGGATTTGAGGTACTTGGGCAGGAGACCCATGTACGCAGGCTGAGGCGAGGACTTTATAGACTTAAGCAAGCTTCGAGAGCTTGGAATTCAAGGATTGATACTTACTTGCAACAAATGGGTTTTTCGACGATTTCCATAAAACGACGTTATTAACATGCATATTTTAATTAATTACATTTAAGATGTTGTTTTGGGCTGATTACTTGCAGAAACACCTTAGCGTAATATCTCATTAGAATTAGGGCGAAAATATTTACAAGGAATGATGATAAAAGGGGGCTTTGAGTGGCGAGTGTGACCACAAAGATGAATTAAGCATTTTCCGGCATTAAAAGTGACTTTAATTAGGTTATAAAAGTCACTTTATTAAATAAAGAAAAGAAATTGCTTTTAAATATATAATTGGAGGGAAAATATAAGTGAGTTATAAAAAGGGAAATGAGAAAGTCTCTCATTACTTATTCGTGTATTTGGAGTTTTTTGAGAAAAATCCCTTGGAGAGAGTTTGAAGGATAAACTTAGGGTTTTGGAGCACTAATCGCCATAACATACTTCAGTGTTGAAATGAGACATCCTAGTTTGGATGTGAGAGTAGAAAAATATTTTCTAGAGATTTAAATTAGAAGAGGTGTTATCAATAGAATGTCTAATTTATTGTTCACCATTTATCATCTTTCAAGTTTCTTCCCTATATTTTGCTGGTTGAATCTCCTAGTACCAAGGTCAAGTTCTTAACGAAGAAATAGGGACGAGTTCAGGAAGTTTAGCAGCTCGAATTACTGTTCCCAAGCTAAAACTTCTTCTTGTTGGTGGGTTTGATTTATATCATCATCATAAGAAAGGACAAATTGTGGTGTCTAAAGGGGATGCACACTTCTGGTGATTAGCTGTGAGTTTTGGTAGCACGATTTGTGTTGAAGGAAGGCAGTTCGAACCTCCAATCAAGACTAGACTTCATTATCCACTGCTAAATGAAGTTTTCTACCATTCTGGGTTGTGTATTCGTGGCTGGACTAAGTATCCGCTTGGTTGGAGCCTTGTCTCACTTAGATCCTAGTTCATGGTTGCTAATGGATGTGACAGAGGTACATACAAAAGCGTGGGTATTCGCAGCAGTATAATTACTGTTATTTAAAGCTGGTTCCGTATTTTTGTTCACTGGACGTGCTTGAGATGTATTTGGGAGAGTGTTCCATACATAAATTCTACCTCTGTTGAAGAACTATCCCCTTATTGATTCCTTGGAAATACATTAGACTTATAACCTAATATCAGGTTTCATCTCTCCTATATTTTTTTATCTTCATATTTTATACAAAAAGGAACTATTTTATGGGTGATACCTCTAATCATCAATGTGTATAGCTTTCTAGGTCTGAAATAAAATTCCTTTATGGTTCACTTATGTAAACTGAAGTATTGAGTGTGACATTTGAAAGCTCTGTGAGCTGAGTTTGATTCTTATAGTCCATTGTGTTTATTTATTGCAATCGACTTAGTGAAAAGAGAACCTACAACACTATACAATCAAATTGTTCGAAGAAAGTCATCACTAAATTTTTTATTTATAAACCCAGAATTTCATTGTAGGTGGAGAAATGTCTTGAGTGGGTTTATTACACTAGTGTAATTAGTTTCTAGTAATGGGCTACTTGAATTTTTCCTTTTTCCTACATGGACATTTGAAGAGGGACATGATGTTAATCATCCCTGAGGGTCGGGAGTTGCGGCCATTCATCCTCACAAAATAAGGCACTTTCCTTATTGCAAATCTCCCAAAAGTTGTGCCTTTGTATCACTTCTTTGTTCTTCTATGCCTCATTCCATTTTGTAGAGACTAGAGCCTGACCTAAGACCCTGATGATATATTGTTGGTTGTGGTTGGGAGCATATTTTTCTTTCCAAAGCTGAGCCCAACAGGTGTTGGGGGTATCCAGATACCTCCACCAAGTTTTTGCCCCGAGGGTATTCCCCAAGATTTTGGGATCTCTAAGATCGATCCCTCCTACATCTTTTAGCTTGCACAACTCGTCCCATCCAGTTAGGGACCATTTAATCTTTTGTTTAGAACCCCTCTAGAGTAAGTTCCTCTGGACACTACAGATGGCGTTTATAACAATTTTTGGGGTGGCAAGAGCAGAGAAGAGGTAGAGGAGCATGGCTTGGAGAACGAACTTGACTAGAATGAGATGAATTCTAAGGTTGAGAGATCGGATTATCCAATTTGATAATTTATTGTGCAATCCATTGAGGAGGTCCTCCTAGGTTTCTTTCCTTAGGGTTTTTTCTGTTAGGGGCCCACCGAGGTATTTCAAGGGCAAAGGGAAATTATGGAAGCCCATGATTCTTATGATATTTCTTTGGATAGGTGTTGGGGTATTGAAGATTTTTGTTTTTGATGGTTAATTGAGGTCCTAGATGTTTCCAAGAAGAGGTTTAGAATGCGTTTGAAGGGTTCATCTTCTTCAAATGTTGGTATACCCATAAGAAGGGTGTCATCAAAGAATTGCTGGTAGGCAGAAGCAGGGGAACATGCACGAAGCTTTAGACCAGTTAGGTTGTGGTTGTTTATGGAAGCTTGTAGAGACCTCTCCATACCTTCTACCATGAGGAAAAAGAGGAAGGGGAAAGAGGGTCACCCTGTCGAATAATTCTCATGGGAACAAAGGGTTTGGTAAGGGTTCCATTAAGAAGGATGGAGAAGAAGGCTCCCGAGACTAGGGCCATTATCTAGTCAATACAATCCTTGTGAAATCTGAAGGCCTTGAGGACCTCTTGCATATACTTCCAGCTTATCTTGTCGAAAGCTATCAACATGTCAAGTTGCATCAACATTCCAATATTCTTGGGAGATTGGAGCGAGTGGATGGTTTCATGAGAGAGGATGATACTATCTAGAATCTACCTCCCTTCCACATACCCTGCTTGATTGGATGATATCAAGAGTGGTAAAAGTGATTTGAGTCTATAAGTCAGAACGTTCGAGATGATCTTATAAGTTACATTGCAAAGGGATATAGGTCGAAATAGATCTAGAGTATCCACTCCTTCTTCCTTAGGGATTAGGGTGAGGAAGGTTGCATTGAAGGCTCCCAACACGTTTATTTTTCCTTGAGTAACCGACTATTGCATGAACCTATTCCTTTATGATGGACCATTAGGATTTAAAGAAATCGATGGTGAAGACATCGGGCCAAGGGGCCTTTGCCCGATGGCATAGTCAACATTTCTTCCTCTACTTCTTGCATGGAGACCTCTTTGAGAAGCATTGTGTTGTGGTCCTGATTCAAGATGGTGGGAATGTTACTAATAATTTCTATCATTGCTTGGGATCTGTTTATTTGGGGTTCCTCCAGGAGTCTACCATAAAATTTGTTCAGTTCTTCTGATATCTCCTCTTTAGTACTTGTCATTCTACCATCAACTTTTTTCAAGCTAAGAATTCTATTGGTCTTCCTGTGTTGAATCATGGAATCAAAGAAGAACTTGGCGTTTCTCTCCCGACTTTGAAGCCATTGCACCTTGGATTTATGTTGCCATGACTTTTCTTCCTGCTTGTCTCTTCCCTCCCACCTTTTTTGCAAGTCTTTTTCCTCTTGCTTCATATGGTCACTGATGCCCTAATGAATGATTTTTTATTGGAGGTTCTCCATCCTCTTCTCCATATCCTTTTTGTCCTTAATGATGTTTCCAAAGACCTCTTTGTTCCATTGTTTAATTTTGTTATTTACATACTTTAGATTTTGTTGGAATTGGTACATTCGGGAGCCTATCTGAGGAGGAGAGTTTTCCCACCAGTTTTCCAGGTTATTCGAGAAATCAGGATGATCCAGCCAGGAAGCGTCAATCTTGAAGGGTCGATTCCTATGGGCTATGGAGATGTGAATTTTGAGGGCTATAGGCCAACGATTTGGTCCTGCTTGAGGGAGAATACGACTTTCGAATTCTAGAGAGGAAGGGAAGATGAATTCTTAGATGAGGAATCTGTCCAGTTGAGAGGCTATTTGTCAATCCCATCCCCGTTTGTTATTCCATGTATAAATTCCATTTACTATATGCATATCCACAAGTATCATTAGGTCTATGGCCTCTTGAAAGGCCTCTACATCTCTGTCTAATCTCCTAAGTCCCTTTTTCTTTGAAAGTTTGAGGATCATGTTAAAATCTCCCAAAATGATTTTATGGGGATGAGGTATGTCCTCAGAGATTCTCTTTAAGGATCTCAACATCTAGATTCTTTCCTCAACTCTATGAGGTCTTGTTATCGCTACAACAAACACCCTCCAAAATATTTCCTATACTTGGATTTTGGAGCCTACTATGGATCTTGCGATTTGTCGTTCCATGGTCACTCCTTGATCGATCATAGTCACTTGCTCACACATGCTCAGTTTGTAATGAGTTCTTGAATGGATTCTTCCACGCAAGCTTGAACAAGAATAAGCACATTCCGTCAAGATGGTGTCCTCGCAATGTTCAACCTATGTCGATAGTCAGTGTGCACTGGCATTGACAATCCCTCACTTTTGGTTGCGTTTGTACTTCCATTTTGGTGAGTTTTTCAAACTGTCACTTTTCACATCTTCGTTTTTGCGAATGTCGTTTTCATGCTTTCAACTCTCGCTCTTGCTTGCATTCACTTTAATTAGTGTGGATTTCATGTTATGTTTGTTGATTAGTGTTTGTCATTGATGTCAACCCAAACAACACCACAAGCTACCCCGATCTTGCATGGGAATTTTGACTTGAAAAATTACTCTATTCTGAGTCAAGGATATTCTAGATGGAATCTACATGTCGAGATGTTTTCATTGATATATGGCATGCCAATTAATTCTTCATGGTTTGAGAGATATTCATGTTTGAAGTTAGTAACCCCAGTTAGTACGCTAAAACCCTATGGGGTTGTGGCGTGACACTCATAATTGGTTGTGGTCATTGAATAGTCAATAATTAATATGTGTTATTCCTCCTAAAATCCCTCTAATTTTCACTTGTTGAGGAACCTCTCAACTCAAGACATTCATATAAATAATGACCCTCATATCCTCCTATAGTAGGGATTTTGTGGCTTCAAACTGGTCATTATGGAATGTTCACCATAACTTTGTTTCTGTGAAGTTTCCGAAGGTGAAATTAAAACCCATTTGAGCCACAATCTTGATGAACTTGTGGATGAAATTTCAGATCTTAGTTTACTATATTTTCAGAGATATGATTTGAGGAATTTAGGGTTTTTGCAGGCTCCTGAATTCCATGTCAAACAGGTGACGTTGGGAAAATCGTCATAACTTTCTCTCTGAGCATTGGATTCAAATTTTGCAAATAGTCACAAAAATAGTATGGATGGTAGTTTGTTGAGTAGTGTGTTCAGGGCCAAAGGTCACAACGGTGACACGTGGCACTTCATATAAGTTTGCTCTACTGCACTAGTCTATAATCAAGTCATCATGGGAGATTGGGCATAATGCTTTTTGGAAGAATCCGGTGTTGATCAGATGTGTGGGATTGGAAAGAGGACTCATCAGGCTACCACAGGGCAAAATTTTGGACCCTGGAGATCCGAAATTACATAGGTACAACATATTCAATATCAAGATCCTAGAAGGCAAGAAAAAACATGCATTCAAGGATCACTATAGTAAGGACCACACATCAACAATCAAGGCTAAGTCTCCTACAACAAAGTATGTATGATTAGTGTTTAAATTTGAAATATGAGTATCATCTCGAACATACGTTTTTGTAGGATAACATAAGTACATACAGGGTCTCGATTATATCTTTATGTTTCTATATGTCACAATTAGTTTTTATACCACATTTCAGATGTCCTATTCCTGATACTACACATTTGATGCTACATATTCTTGATGCTACGCCAAATTTTCTAAATCTATATGATGTTGTAATTTCATGTTACTTGTCTTGTCATAGTTGATAGAATGGTCTCTGTTATTGTACTTAGAACTTGGTCGATCACAAGTCTAGGGTATGTCATAAGTTTTTATTATATATACCTTTAGGTCAGTTTTGGATATAGTCTTGCATAGAGTCCATGCCTATATCAGGAGTGGGAGTCTTTGTCTGTTGTTGGAACAAGCCAACAAAAAAAGTGACAAGCAAAATTTAGGTACACATTGTAATTTTAATTTGTATTTATTCATTATTATGCACTTACATGTGTTTTGCAGACAGAGGTAAGTAAGGGTATTTTATTTTATTTTGGAATTGGTTTCGCCAGCAAAATTTTGCATACAAGTAGAAGAAGATTCAAATACAACTTCAAGCAAGAATTTAAGAGAAGAAGTATCAAATCAAAGGAAGCATTGCAGTGGGACATCCTTTGAAGACATGACAACCATCCATATATTGTGAAGAAGTGTCAAGGCCAAGAGTCATCATTGTAAAGTTGTAAAAGAGTCCTTTGTAAAAATGTCATCATTGGAAGAGTCGTTACTGTAAAAGAGTCAATCTGCCTAGAGTCAAAAGGGCATTATTGGGAGGTATAGAAGTCTCTGTTGGGATGATGTCATGGTTGGGTTGCAGGTCATAGTGTGATTGGGTGTTCGATCAAAATCATTGTAAATCATATTGTATCGTGGATCATTGTCCTTGGTACGAGAATCCACACTCTTGTCTCATTTCAGTCATGATAGGGTGGCAGGGAGGTGCTAGGCTGGTGCATGAAGTCGCCTATAGGTTGGAGCCTTTGAATACTTCAGGGTGGCAGGTTGGTCTAGGATGTCGGGGCATCCATTCAATTGACTACTAAAGAAAACAGGGCGTTGGGGCTTCCTTCCAGTGGGAGCTGGAGAAGAATGCTTTTCTAGAATTCTAGGAAGCTGTTGCTTTCCTTTTAGTTGGGTCTAAATATTAAAGAATTTATTAGAAAAAAGTTCGGTGGTTTTTGACCCAAAGGGGGTTTTCCACCTAAAATTATTGTGTCTACTGTGTTATTTTATTCACTGTTATTACTGCATAAACATTAATAATAATTGAAGATTAACTAATGCTCTGGAAATATTTAAAAGTGCTAATTGCTAAGGAATACTGATTCACCCCCCCTTTCAGTTTTTCCAACAATTGGTATCAAAGCGTGGTTCCTTCAATAGAAGTCTAACAGTTGGAAGGAGATCATGGAGTATACTAAGAATAGATTTCCTTTGTTAAATGGAAATAACTATGTACTTTGGAGTGGAAGAATGCAAGTTCATTTGTTGGCGCAAGGATACAAAGTATGAGAAATCATTGACAAAAGCTTCACCTCGACCTAGGATGAACCAGGTAAGAAAAATATGCTATATGATGCAAAGGCTAAAGATCTTATTATCAGCGAGCTTATTGAATCTGTTTATCTTAAGGTATTGAGATGAAAAATTGCTAAAGAGGTATGGGGCAAGCTTGAAAATATATACGCAGGTGACTCAAAGGTGAAAGAAGCAAAGCTTCAATATTTCAGGGAAAAATTTGAGCAACTCAAAATGAGGGAAGATGAAGATATTGTTTCATACTTTCAACATGTTGATGGAACAACAAATACATTGGAAGGTTTGGGAGAACCTGTTGAAATGAAAATTGTTGTCCGAAAGATCCTCAGAACTTTGCCAGCAAGATTTAACCCTAAGGTATTTGTCTTGGAAGATAGATCGAATCTGAACAATCTTAGTAGTGATGAATTGCATGGAATTCCTATGGCATATGAATTGAGGATTGAAGAATAGGATGGCACATCTCACTTAGAAACAACATTTTCTGTATCAAAGAAGAATAGTAAGGACAAGCACACCCTGAAAGCAAAAGCTTGCAATTGTAAAGATGAGGAAAAGGAAGAAGATGAAGAAGATTTCTCCGAGAAAGAGTTTGCCTACTTGACACGGAAAATGAGAACATGTATGGAAAAATTCAAAGGTAAAATTCCATTAATATGTTTTGATTGTGGTGAGGTTGGGAATTTTGCAGCCAAATGTCCTCACAAAAATTAGGTTGTTACGAAAGGAAAGAAAAGTCCTTGGAAGTTCAAAAATCAAGGCAAGAAGAAATGGTTTAAGAAAAGTTTCTTCTCCAAAGAGGATAGTTCCTCATCTGAAGAAGACAGTGATAACGAATAAGAATTCAAAGAAAAAGTATTGTTTATGGCGAAGCATAATAAGCAAGAGGCACCTGACAAAGAAGGAGATGATGAAGAAGAAATGGCAGAAGTTTAATTTCAAAACGAAGTAATCAGGGTTATCAAAGAGCTCAAGGTTGAGAAGAAGCATTTCAAAACTCTTGAAGATGAATTAAAGACAGAAAGGGAACATGTCCTAAATCTTAAAATCAAGGTTGAAGAATACAAACGAATTGGAGAATTACTCAAGAAAGAATTAAAGGAAAGAAACAAGGAAAGAGAAGCATTAGAAGCTGAAATCATTTCTTTATGAAAGGAAGTAAAAAATAGAAAAACTCTTAAAAAATATGCCAACAGCTCAAAGACTTTGGATGAACTCATCAGCAGCCAATGATCATGCAACCTCAAGACTAGTCTTGGTTACAAAGAAAATTCGAAAATGAGTCAAGTCCTTCTATGACAACTAAAGAAGATGGATATGAAAAATCTACAAAGCAGGTAGATCTCCCAGCTAGATCAAGAGATCAATATTCATAGGAGAACCTTGGAAGACAATTCCTCGAAGAAGATTTCCTCCTAGGTGTCAACCTATCTTTTATGGTCATTGTTATTCATGTGGAAAGTTTGAACATAGGGCTGCAGAATGTCGCATGTATGTTTGGAATGAATATAATTTCAGAAGATCTCTCAGAAATTGATATTCCAGCACTCAATAGAATATCAATAGATATGATCATTTGAGAGAGGATATCGAATGTTACAAATGTAATAATTTTGGACATATGGCAAAGGATTGTAAAGTTATTGACATGTACAACTATCAAAGACAACCACATCTGAATGAACCATTCGAATACACACATTTATTTAATGGTTATTGCTTTTTATGTGCTATCTATGGATATATGGCTATGGGTTGTGAAGTTTTTGACATGTACAATAATTATCTACAAAACCCTAGAAGCAAGTTTGTAGGATCATGAGACAAGTTCCACGATGATTTTGTCAAAAGAGAATACATGCTAGATTGGCCAAACATTGAATGTTTCAAATTCCATAACTATGTCCATAGCGCTCGCGGTTGCAGATGTCAGATGGAATCACCTATGGACAACATTGAATGGTTCAAGTGTCATAAATATATGCACATGGCTTGAGATTGCAGGAATAAGAGGGTCTGGAAAGGAAAATAGGTACAAGGTGAATAAGTACAAGATGAGCAAGAAAATAAAGAAGGCAATAAGGTCCCAACAATTATTCTTTCACTATTCATAACAGATTGTGAGAAGTTGATAACTTCTTCGGTTAATGACTCGAGTCAAGATGGTCCATTAAATGACACACTATTTTGAACAATTCAGCTTATTGACTCCTAGAAATTTGAAGATGAGGAGTCTATGCAATAGTATATGACACAATTCTACGATTGATAGACATGTAGTTTGAACAGGATGGAAGTTTCATTACATGTTCAGGGGGATAAGAATAGTTGAAGTATTATAGATTCAAGAAAGGAAGTGTTGGCAAGCAATCTCTATGTGAAAGTGGATCAAGACAATCTAACGATTATCGAGATATATCAACAGGATAAAGGAATATTCATATATCAAACCAAGTACATCAAGGAAATGCTCAATAAATTCAATATGGAAGATTTCAAGCCTATCCTTACCCCCATGGTAACAGGTTACAAGAATATTCGTCAACAGATGTGGACAAAAGGTTGTATAGATCCATGATTGGTAGTCTCCTATATGTGGAAGTCTCCCTGCCAAATGTGATGTAGGCAGTTGGACAAGTAGCACGATTCCAAGCAACACCAAAGGAATATCATATTATTTCCATCAAAATAATTATTCAATATCTTAAGGGCACACCAAAATATGGTTTATGGTATTCCAAAGGAAAGGATTTGGTCATCCAAGCTTATACAGATGCAGATTGGGTAGGAAGTGTTGATGATTGTAAGAGTACCCATGGAGTAGCATTCTATCTAGGTGGTTGTCTTGTTTCATGGTTAAGTAAAAAGAATCATTTAATCTCATTATCCACAGTAGAAGAAGAATATGTTGCGGCAACAACTTGTTGTACTCAAGTTATTTGGATGAAGAAAACTTTGCAAGATCTTAAAGTCAAGTTCGATGAGCTTATTCCCATCTTTTGCGATAACACCAGCGCCATCAATATCTCCAATAATCCTGTGATTAATTCCAAAATTAAGCACATTCTGATTAAATATCATTTCATTAGAGAGAAGGTCGCTGAAAAGAATATCAAGCTTGAATATGTTGGCACAAAGGAACAAATTGTTGACATCTTTACCAAACCATTACCTCGTGAAGCATTTGAGTATCTTCACCAAAAGCTTGGTATTCTCCCTAGTTTTCATTAGACTCTTTCTCTTATCTACTCGAGTAGAAAGGGGGAGTGCAGGTGTGTATAGGTCGCAGGATGGATGTTTGTCAAGGGGAGTTACCATTTTCCATTGATGACAAAGGGGGAGAGAAGTTAGTAGGAATAGGTGTCATGATCATAGGGGGAGTACTTGTGTTGCCATCAATACAAAGGGGGGGATTGTTGATTAGTGGTTGTCATTGATGTCAACCCAAGCAACACCAAGGGATACCCCTATCTTGCATGGGAATTTTGACTTGAAAAACTACTCTATTATGAGTCAATGATCTTCTAGATGGAATCTACTCATTGAGATGTTTTCGTTGATATATGGCCACCAAGTAATTCTTCACAGTTTGAGAGATATTCATGTTTGAAGTTAGTAACCCTAGTTAGTGGGCTAAAACCCTATGGGGTTGTGGCATGGCACTCATAATTGGTTGTGGTCATTGAATAGTCAATAAATATGTTTTGTTTTTCTCCTAAAATCCCTCCAACATTCACTTGTTGAGGACCCTCTCAACTCAAGGCATTCATATAAATAATGACCCACATCTCCTCCTCTAGTAGGGATTTTGTGGCTTCAAATAGGTCATCGTGGAATTTTCACTATAACTTTGGTTTTTTGAAGCTTATGAATCCGAAATCAAAACCCATTTGAGGCAAAATCTAGATGAACCTTGTGACCGAATTTTAGATCTTGGTTCTCTATATTTTCTGAGATATGATCTAAGGAGATTAGGGTTTTTGTAGGATCTTGAATTCCACGTTAAACAGGTGACATTGGGAAATCGTCATAACTTTATCTCTAAGCATTGGATTCAAATTTTGTAAATATTCAAAGAAATAAGATGGATGGTAGTTTGTTGATTAATGTGTTCATGGATGAAGGTCACAACAATGACACGTGAAACTTCGTAAAAGTTCTCTCTATTGAACTAGTCTATAATCAAGTCATCGTGGGAGATTGGGCATAACTATTTTTGGAAGAATCTAATGTTGATCAGACATGTGGGGTTGGAAAGATGACTCATATCACTACCATAGGACGAAATTTCAAACCCTAGAGATCCGCAATTACATAGATACAACATATTCAATATCGAGCTCCTAGAAGGCAAGAAAAAGTATGCATTCAAGGATCAATGCACTAACGACCACACATCAACAGTCAAGGGTAAGTCTCCTACAACAAGGTATTTATGATTAGTGTTTACATTTGAAATATGAGTATCATCTCGGACATATGTTTTTGCAGGACAACGTAAGTACATACAGGGTCTCGGTTATATCTCTATGTCTTTATATGTCATAGTTAGTTTTGGTACCACATTTTAGATGTCCTATTCTTGATACTACATATTCTTGATGCTACACCAAGTATGCTAATTCTATATGATGTTGTAAGTTCATGTTACTTGTCTTGTCATAGTTGATATAATGGTCTCTGTTGTTGTACTTAGAACTTGGTTCATCCCAAGTCTAGGGTTTGTCATCAATTTTTATTGTATATATCTTTACGTCTGTTTTGGATATAGTCTCGCATAGAGTCTAGGCCTATATCAAGAGTAGGAGTCTTTTTCTGTTGTTGCAACAAGTCAACAACAAAAGTGACAAGCACACTTCAGGTACACATTGTAATTTTAATTTGTATTTCTTCATTATTACGCACTAACATGTGTTTTGTAGGCATGAGTAAGTTGAAAGGTATTTTGTTTTGTTTTGGGATTGGTTTCGCGGGGCAAATTTTGCATGCATGTAGAAGAATAATAAAGTACAACTTCAAGCAAGAATTCAAGAGCAAAAGTATCAAATCAAAGGAAGCATTGTAGTGGGACATCCTTTGAAGACATGACAACCATCCATATATTGTGAAGAAGTGTGAAGGCCAAAAGTCATCATTGTAAAGTTGTAAAGGAGTCATTTGTAAAAGTGTCATCATTGGAAGAGTCTTTACTATAAAAGAGTCAATATGGCTAGAGTTGAAAAGGCATTATTGGGAGGTACATGAGTCTCTGTTGGGATGATGTCATGGTTGGGTTACAAGTCATAGTGTGATTGGGTGTTTAGTCAAAATCATTGAAAATCAATTTGTATCGTGCATCGTTATCCCTGGTATGGTAATCCACACTCTTGTATCATTTAATTCATTATAGGGTGGAAGGGAGGTGGTAGGCTGGTGCATGAAGTCGCCTACAGGTTGGAGCCTGTGAACACTTCAGGGTGGTAGGCTGGTCTAGGATGTTGGGCATCCATTCAGTTCACTACTAAAGAAACCAGGGAATTGGGGCTTCCTTCTAGTGGGACCTGGAGAATAATTATTTTCTAGAATTCTAGGAAGTTATTGCTTTCATTTCAGTTGGGGCTGAAGATTAAAGAATTTATTAGAAAAGCGTTCGGTGGTCTTTGACTTGAAGGGGGTTTTCCACCTAAAATTCTTGTGTCTACTGTTTTCTTTTATTTATTGTTATTACTTAATAAACACTAATAATAATTGAAGATTAACTAATTCTCTGAAAAGATTTAAAAGTGCTAATTTCTAAGGAATACATATTCACTCCCCCCCCCTCAACATTTCCAACATTCTTTGCTATGGAATTTGTCACTTTCAATATCATTCGCATATTGGAAGTATCGCTCTCCCTTTTCTCTTCATATAGTAAATGTCCTCTTTACACATGTTAATTATCACATAATGTTTATAATCTCATTTGGGTGGTTCAAGAGTTTATCTTCATAAAAATGAGTTGATCTTACCATGTACACACTTGTTGCACTCATTCATAGAGTTTTAAGCACTGCCACACAAGTTTTGTCACGGTCGCCGCAAAGTGTATCTTTAGTGTCACACTTGTCATAAATTTCTCACAAAGTTGTCGCATTGAGGGAAATATGTTTTTAACGTGTTCGGATGATCTATGTTTTTATTTCATCAAGTGTTCTAAGTAGGTGATCACAGTAGAGTCATATCATTGTTCGCATCAGTCTCATTGATCACACACTTAGCCATTTTTCAAAAACTTCCTTGCAACCTAGCCTAATTTGGACTTCCTAACTGCACATTGCGCAATTCAAACCTCAAGTTATAACCATGTCCCTTGACACTATGCAATGTGCAGTTCTTGCCTAGCCCCAACTATGCACTTTGCAATCTATGAGCTCAAGCTCAAACCCTAAAATCTTGAACTACGCAGTCACTAGGCCTGCTTTTCCTCCTAGAACTACGCAATTGTCTCAAACAGTGAAAAATCCCTTTAGGCTGGATCACTGACTCCCAAAATTGCGTAATTTCTCTTTCTTTCCCAATGAGTACTGCACATTGCGCAATCTCAAGGCTAGGGCCTCAACCTTGAGCTCTTGAACTACATAATTTCACAATCATCTGGGCTCCTCTGTCCTCTAGAACTATGCAATAGGCTAATCTAGTGACCATCCTCTCATCTTGTCACACTGAGCTCCTAGATTGCGCAGTTTTCTTCCTCAGTCTAGCTTGAACTGTGCATTGCGTAGTCTCAAGGCTCATGTTGCACACCTAACTTCCTGAGCTATGCAATTGCGCAATCGTTGAGCCTCTTTCCCAGCATGTCACCCAATTCTTACTTAGTCAATGATCAATATCCACCATTGTAGACTAGGAGTTTATCAAAATGATGTTGTCTTGTCATGAGTGGATTGCAGATGTAGGTACTTTATTATATTATGGAAAGATGATGAAGAAGGAGATGGAGAAGGAGGGCATGCTAGAAGACACATATGGAGTTGAAGAGATAAGATGATCACCAGAGAAGAAGACGAAGGAACACTAGACTATAACATAATATGAAAGATCAAGATCGTATGGAAGACTCCTCATCTTTAAGTCATAAGGAGGAGGAAGAAGAAGAACATGCACCTTTTCGAGAAGACACAAAGAAAGAAGCAACAAAGGGTGGCTTGACATTTCCATGTCATTATGTAGCCCATGTCATCAGTGCATGTCATTTCATGTCATGAGTCATCATGTGCCACATCATTCTGTGGAATATGTAATTCAATATTGGAGAAATGTATTGTAAAGTGGAAGCCCAAAGGACATGTATAGAAGATGAAGAGTCATGTAAAGTTGAAAATTCGTGGGAAGTCAAATAGTCTTGAGGGTAGTCAAAGAGTCATAAGGAAGGTGAAGCATCATCTCCTTATTGGTTATATATACACACTCATTATATGAGAAAAGGACTTTTCACCATGGCTCCTCTCGTAAGGCATTACAGAGACAAGCTAATTATTTTGGGGAGAAAGGAATGGTTCCAACACTTCACTATTGGAGTTAGTGGTGTTCATTTATACATATGACTTGGAACTTTTACTTAATATTAGAAGCCTTATGGCCAACACACTCTTCATGCATGGATTATGAATATAGACTATTATATGGATGTTTGTAATTCATGTTTTCTTTGATCTGTGTTAAAGTAGTTGAACTCTTTCAGTTATTTAGTACTTATTATATTGAGAATGTGTTGTAACGGTTGTTATTTCTCTCCCATCCTTGTGGACTATTCCATAGGAAACTAGACAAAATTTTCCTTGTTGATTGGTTGCAATGACCATCACATATTTTATGGACTATTTTGTTGGATGTTAGATGGATCCTTCTTGGTTGTGTGTGTCTCTACTAGGGTGGTACTATTGCCTCTCTCTTAAAGGCTCAGTTATTTCTCTTCCTTGTAGTAGAAGAACCTTGAGAAAATTACAACCAAACACTCACCAGGCACACTTACCTGCTTTTTAAAGGCACATTTGTACTCCTCTTTTGTGTTGAAAGATAGAGCGAAGGAAAATCTTCAAGAATATATGGCAGTCGAGCCAATGTCCTGGAAGGGGCTCCAATTCCAAATTGTGTGAGGTCTAATTGGGACTTCACGTTAGGGAGACCCCCTTGGTTGATGGATTTCCGACACTCTCAACAAAATGGCTCTAAAAGGAGGGCCAAATGAAAAGTTGTGCATGTTGAGTATGTTTTGAACATCTTATCTAAAATGGCTCAACCTCAAATATTACTCCTGGGGTGTTTCTAAAATTTATCCATTTGTCAATTTTCAATCCACGATGAGCATCTATATCTCTTGTTATAGTTAAAGTTTGATAGTGAGGATGGAACATCCATAATCGAGCACATTTATAATTTTCTCAAATTTTGTGAATCTTTTGAAATTGATGATGAAGAGTTTTCTTGTGTTCTTTTTTTCCTCACCCTTGAAGGTCGTGTTAATCGATGGTGCCATACCTTTCCACCCTCTTCCATCCATTATTTTCATCATTTCCACAGGGAGCTTCATCAAGCCATGAATAGGTATAATTACCGAGATGTTTGTAAAATAACCAATCACTTAAGAATGAATCCTAATGAATCAATTGAGGCTTTTTCTTATCGATTCCTTCACCTTTGTTATGAATTTCTTGAAGGAGATATGGATTAGGATTTCTTGAAATAAGAGTTTGAGCACTTGGTTCTGATCTCTTTGCATTGTGAATCTATACCCGTTGATGTTTCTTCATCCCCAATTCTTGTAAACCAGGAGACACCCCTAATTTTATAGGAGGAACCTACTATTCCTTTTGTTCCTTTCCCTCCTATCTTTTCAGTTCCGATGTGGATGCCTCCTTGTGATGATCGTAAATTTGGGAAATGTGAAAATCAAGTCCCTAATCCATCTTCTCATCCTCCTTCCTATTTTCATGATTCATATCCAATAGAGGAAATCCCCGAATGGCTCATGAAGCTTATGTTGAAAACCAATTTTTCTATTCCTCAATATGATATTAAGACTCATAACTCTAGTATTGAATCTAATTCAAATTTTTGTCATGTTCTATCATCTAAATGTCGTGATTCTTTGTATCATGATCTTCTTGATCAATCTGCTCCATCAACTAGTTTTCCACACTCTCCTATTTTTCAAGTTGTTGGCCGAAATTGCAATCGGGTTCAAGATAATCACATTACCCAGGTAGAGGAGCAGGAAGGTGAAGGTTCATTCAATATTTCTTCTCTTTTTCAAAATCCTCTGTGTCTCCTCATTCTTGGTTGATATTGAATATGTTAATCTCTATGATGAATAAAATAAAATTAGTTTGTTTAGATCCATATTATTGGGCAACAATCTATCTGATGATGATAATTTTGTTGATGTATGCAATGATGAATGCCTAAGTGCACCAATTGATCTTTCGGTTTCTCATGAAATTTTAATTTGAAAGATTTAGATCTAGAATTTGTTTTGGTCAAAGAAAATACTCTTATCGAAACTTCCTCTTTATCCCCCTATCCCTTATGCTCTCGTGGTTACGATGCATCTACATGCGATGAAAATACCCCATGCTCTTCAAGTTCTTCATCGTATGATCTCACTTCTCAAGTGACACAAGGTAGTGAGGTTGTCAACGATGAAAGAGAGAATAATCAGATCTTTCTGTATCCTTTCTATCCCATATAATCTCTTGTTTTTCATGAAGACAACTCTTCAAATTAACTTGCTCAGGAAATTTCTCCATCTCGAGATTTTCGATCAGAAGAATCTTTCAGCTTGAGTAATCTGGTTATCGAAGTTGTAAAATTTGATCAAATCAGTGACAAAGATGGTTGTCGTCCCGTTAATAGTGATCTCGTCCAAATAAGTGAAAGCAACTATCCTCACACAACGCATAATCTAGTTCAATCTTCAGAATGTGATTTACAATCCTTGAAAGATCCAGGACATGCTAGAGATTCGAGGCACTTCAACTTTCGTTGATGGTTATGTCAGAATCTCGCAACTCTGGTAAGACCCCCATACTAAGTCACGTTTGGTTTTCTTCGCAAAACTCTTCTTATTGCATGGATTCAATCGATGTAAATTCATTCTTGAAATATATTTGACATTGTGGAAATGATCTTTCGAACCTTCAAGATTTGATTTCTGATTGGATTCAACATGATCCATATTGATGCAAATATCTTGTATCCAACTCGTGTTTGGAATGTGTATCTCTCATAGAATCATGGAACTCGTAGTTGATTATTCTAAAGATTATCTTTGGCCAAAGGAGTCATACTTGTCACACACTTTTGAAAACAATCAGTTCTTGATCCTTCTTGTGAATATTTTGATGCTAATATTTTTCTTAATCGCACCTGGAATCCTCTTGAGTGCGAGTAAATGCATGGGTTGTTTGACGAATCAAATTATTCTTCACTTGTTTCACCCTGACTGACTTGATGTGTTTGTTATACTAGCATTCCTTTCTACTTATTTCGATGATTACATTGCTACTGAAATGTGTAACAAGTCACAAGAAAATGGTTTGTTACACTCGTCATGTGAGGAAGATGATTGTATTATGCAGAGCATTTACGAAACTGCTCAAATTGATTTATCTTTGGAAATTCCAAACTGGGAATCTGATGCTTTAATCAGCCTATTTGATCATGATTCTATTTTTGACGACTATTGTTCAACTTACTATTTTACCATTAACACATCCAATGACAGTTGTTTTACATCCTTTGATTTTTATGGTTTAACATCTCACTATCAAGGTACTCTTCAAGAAGTTGAGGCACTTCATCATGGATGGTCATGTCAAGTCCTCCCTGTCTTGACACAATTGTTGAATATGATAATATCTATTTCTCCTCACAATATTCTCATCGTAATCCCGGGCCTTTAATTGAAAATTCATGTTTTCAAATATTTCGGGGATTTCAAAAGGATTGTCATGAATTTTACGATCCAATCGCTGAATGGTTGGAGCAATCTTATGTGGCAGGCTCTGTAAAAAATAACAAGTTTCGATCTTTCCGTGGGCTTGCTAAGGAGTTCG
The DNA here is from genome assembly GCA_000404065.3 of Pinus taeda. NCBI lineage: Eukaryota > Viridiplantae > Streptophyta > Pinopsida > Pinales > Pinaceae > Pinus > Pinus taeda. The sequence continues at coordinate 110,593 of APFE031467385.1, forward strand.
GTGCAGTTGAAGACACATTCACAAGAAGCTTCTAAGGTTTGTTGAATGATGGTTTTCATAAAAAAGGTAAGAATGTGAACTCGTAAGAAGTAGAAACTATGGCCTATCTTCATGCTAACATGAAAGACCTTCAAATTTTTGTGCAATTTATTCAAGTTCTTATATGTTATGTTACACATTGCTTTATAACAATTTTAATTTCTTATATCTTTGTGAATACAGGTTAGAAGAAATTACGATGGCTTCATTGGAAATTTCATTATATGTGACCCCGACCTTCTAGATGATTAGGTTAGGAGTAGGTTTAGTTGCATATTAGTTTACTTGCACATCGATCTTGCATTCATTTTCTATAAGTTGCCTTGTGTTTTCTGATTTTGGTTTCACATCATCATTTCAGTTAGTCTCCTTCCATTTTGTATTCATTAGGGGAATTTTGGGGTCTAAAATGAGCCTCCTAAGAAAAATGTACAACCAAAATAGACTTTATAAGAACCAATAGGATTCAAGATGATGATTTCAACCATGGGGGATGATTCACCAATTTTGGAGTAAAAAAGTAAAAAGATAAAAAAAATAAAAAAAATAATAAAACTACTTTTTCAACTCCTATTTTCAACTTCTCTCACTAAGGTTTTACTCAAATTTTGTGCGGGATTACTTGTTGGATGAAAAATTTAATTATTCATCCAAGGAGTACCCATGTTGCATACTTTTGATGGACCCTGCTACATGAAAAATGAGAAATACATGAAAAAACGTAATTGCAATCACGTTTTTCATGTATTTCTCATTTTTCATGTAGTAAGGTCCATAAAAAATATACAACATGGGTACTCCTTGGATGGGGAATCAAAATTTTCATCCAATGAGTGTTTCCGCTTGAAATTTGGGTAAACTCATAGGGAGATAAGTTGAAAATATGAGTTGAAAAAATAGTTTTTTCTTTTTTTTTCCTTCTAAAATTTGATGATGTAATTTAATCTTATTTTATTATTTCCACCATTATTTTATAATTTCCTTAGGAGGCCCATTTTAGACATAAAAAATCCCCTAATGATGGTTTTGCTTCCTTGTTGTGTGTTGTCTTTTCTTTGTTTTGTAAGACCTTGTTGAAGATGCTTTGTTGGCTCAAAAGGGAGTGTGGCAAAATAGAAAAGGACTTTGTGTCACTGCAACATTTGGATAACTCTCTGTCCTTCTTCGTTGTCTTGGTTACATATTTTGTTCGATGATGTTCCAACAAAAAATATGATCCTTGCATTAAGAAATCCTTGTGTCGAACCATGATCTCCATGTCTATTCTGGAAACCTCATCCCTACACTCGATTTTTTATGTTTCGGTGTTTTTAGGAGGATCCAATGAAGTAGAGAAGGGAAGGGGGAAAATATAAATGAGAAAACAAATATCAGAGGTATTATATATGCTTCTTTGAAGGAACAACCTCTCCTGCTCTCAATAAGTCGGGATCCCTCTTCTGCCCAGTCCTATATAAAATATATGAATAAAGGTGAAAGAAGAGAAAGGCTTCCTGCGCAGAGAGGTGAAGCAAGAAAATACATCGGGGTACTTTCTAGGCTCAATGACAGTGGAGAAATGTGCGTGCTCATGAAGTGACTTTTCTGGGGTACTGTCTAGGCTTGTTGGCAGCGAAGCAACACCAGAGATGAAAAACTATGCTTTGAAAATCTAAAGCTCACGAAATTCATTACCCTATCCTGATTCGAAACATTGTGTGATCACTGATATTATGTTTGTGTTTAACCGAGTAAATTAATGAAGGGGACTCTGTTTATGCACGGGATAACTTGGGAAGCCATGGTAATATGAACGATGAATCAATACTTCCTGAAGAACTAGAACCTCCACGAAAGAATTGACCAAGGCAGAGAAGCTAGATTTATATGAGTGTGTCGCCAAGTGTTGTCGTTGCAATAAACACCCTCCAATTTTTTTCTATACTTTGATTTTGGAGCCAAATGTGGATCTTTCCATTGATCGTTCCATGGTCACTTCTTAATCGATTGAAGTCACTTACTCAATTTGCAATGAGTTCATGAACTCATTCTTTCACGCAAGCTTGACCAAGCATAATTTTTTTTTGTCAAGATAGTGTCTGTGCAATGTTAAACCTATGCCTATAGTTAGTGCGCACTATCATTGACAGTCCCTCACTTTTGGTTGCGTTTGTACTTCTATTTTGGTGAGTTTGTCAAACTATCACTTTTACGCACCTTCATTTTCGCGAGTGTGATTTTCATGGTTTCGACTATTGATCTTGATTTCTTTCACTTTAATTATTTCAATTTTCATGTTATCTTCGCTATGGCATGTGCCAATTTTAATATCGTTTGCATATCACAAGTGCCACTTTCCCTTTTCTCTTCATATAGTAAATGTTGTCTTTATACATGTTAGCCGTTGCACAATGTGTATAAGCTCATTTTGGTGGTTTCAAGGGTTTATCTTCATTAAAATGAGTTGATATTACCATGTAAACACCCATCGCACTCATTCCCAAAGTTTTAAGAACTGTCGCACAAGTGTCGTCACAGTCTCGCAAAGTGTATCTTTAGTGTCACACTTGTTGTAAAGTCATCGAAAAGTTGTTGCATTGAGGGAAAGATGTTGTTAACATGATATGGATGATCTATGTTGTTATGTCATCAAGTTTTCTAAGTATGTGATCACAGTCAAGTCATATCATTGTTCACATTAGTCTCATTGATCCCACACTTGGCCATTTTTTAGAAACTTCCCTACAACCTATCCTCATCCAGCCTTCCTCAACTCCACATTGCGAAGTTCCAACCCTCACACTGCAACCTTGTCCCTTCACACTACGCAATTCACAGTTTCAGTGCTCAAGCTGGAGCCTTGGCCTCCAAAATTGTGTAATTCAACCCTCCAACCTAGCCCCAACTGCGCTCTTTGCAATCTCTAAGTTCAAGACCAAACCTTGATCTCTTGAACTATGTAAATGCTCCAACCTAGCCCCAACTGTGCTCTCCACAATATCTGAGCTCAATACCAAACCTTGATCTCTTGAACTATGTAAATGCATAATCACCAAGCCTTCTTTGCCTCCCATAACTGAGTGGTTGGCTCAAACAATACAAAATCCCTTAAGCCTGGCTCACTGACTCCCATAATTGCACAATTTCTCTCTCCTGCCCTGTCAGTGTTGTGCATGGCACAGTATCGAGGCTCAAGCCTCAAGCCCAAGCTATTGAACTATGCAATAGGATGATCTAATGCTCATCTCCTCATCTTGTCACACTGAGCTCTTGAATTGTGCAATTTTCTTCCTTAGTCCAACTTGAATTGCACATTGTGCAATATTAAGGTTCAAGCTTCGCCCCTGACTGCTTGAGTTGTGGAATTGCATAGTTACTGAGCCTCTTTCCCATCTTGTCACTCGGTTACGTGTCAATTAGTGAATCGATATCCACCATCGTAGACTAGGGGTTTATCATATTGATGTCATCTTGTCATGAGTGGATTGCAGATGTAGGTACTCTATCATGCTATGGCAAGATGATGAAGAAGGATATCAAGAAGGAGGACATGCTAGAAGAAACATATGGAGTTGAAGAGATAAGATGATCACCAGGCGAGAAGACAAAGGAACACTAGACTATAATGGAAGATGAAATATCAAGATCACATAGAAGACTCCTCATCTTCAAGTCATAAGGAGGAGGAAGAAGAAGAACACACACCTTTTTGAGAAGACACAAAGAAATCACCAACAAATAATGGCTTGACATTGCCATGTCATCATGTAGTCCATGTCATCAGTGTCAGGTCATGAGTCATCATGTGCCACATTATTTTGTAGAATATGTATTTCAATATTGGAGAAATGTATTGTAAAGTGGAGGTCCAAAGGACATGTACATAATATGAAGAGTGATGTAAAATAAAAAATTCATGGGAAGTCAGATAGTCATGAGGGTATTTAAAGAGTCAAAAGGAAGGTTAAGCATCACCTCCTCTTTGGTTATATATACACGCTCATCGTATGAGCAAAGGAATTTTCACCTTGGCTCCTTGCGCAAGGCATTAAAGAGACAAGCTAGTTCTTTTGGGCAGCAAGGAGTGGCTCCAATGATCCACTATTGGAGCTAGTGATGTTCATTGTATACATGTGTCTTGGTACTTTTACTTAATATCATAATCCTTATGGCCAACACATTCTTCATGCATGGATTATGAATATTTGTAAGACTATTCTCTGGATGTCATGTTTGCTTTCATCTGTGCTAAAGTAGTTGATCTGTTTCAATTATTTTAGTACTTATTATATTGAGAATTTGTTGTCACATTTGTTATTATTGTCCCATCCTTATGGACTATTTTGAAAGATACTAGACATAATTTTCATTATTGATTGGTTGCAATGATCATCACATATTTTGTGGACTATTCCACTGGATGTTAGACAAATATTTCTTGGTTGTGTGTGTCTCTAATAGGGTGGTACTATTAACTCTCTCTTAGAGGCTCACTTCCTTCTCTCCATCTGTAGCAGAAGAGCCTTGACACACTTACAAGCAAACACTCATCAAGAACACTTAATTTTTTTTCGAAGGCACATCTACACTCCTCTTTTGTGCTACCAGATAGGTCCAAGGAAAATACTCAAGAATATATGGAAGTTGGGCCAATATCTTGGATGGGGATCCTATTCAAAATGATGTGAGGTCCAATTGGGACTTCACATCGAGGAGACCCCCTTGGTTAACAAATTTCCAACACCATCAACAATTCCTTAGATGTTGGTAACACATATTATTTCAAAGGTTAATGTGACTTTCAATATTGTTGTAATTAAGCTCCCGATGTCTATTATGGAAATCACCTCATAAAGCGAGTCCTTCCAAGAGAATCAACTTCCCTCCTTCCATACCTTGTGCTGTGTTGGATATATAACTGTAGCTTTTGTAACGCTGTTTCTGAAGGGCTAGAAGGTCTTCCATAGCTAGTTTGGTTTCTTAAAGGTGCACTATTTCTGGCTTTTTTATCATTATCCTCTATTTTAGGAGTATTTTTTCACAGGGGCATATAAGCCTTTGATGTTGCATGAAATGAAATTCATTAAGAAATATTTGGAGTTAGGTTGAGGGCTCTTACCTTTCCCTCGTTGATCAATTTGGCACCAATTTATTGTAGGAGTCGACTTATTGTTTTCCTACCTTGCTTTCAACCTGGTCCTTTGGTTTTGAATTGGTCAATTGGAATGTTGGACATTATTCCTCTGGTGATTTTATCTCCCTATAATCTCTTCACTATGGTTTGTTTTAGCTCCTCTTGGATTATGTATGCTCCTTCTATTTTTTGTATGTATTCCTCTAGGATGGCATCTAGGCCACGCTTTTCCCAAACTTATGATATCGTGATAAGATCCACTCCTCCTAGAGTGTCTTCTATTTCCTATTCCTCCTCTGAGTCTTTGTTGGTTTCCTAGTCCATATCTACATCCTCTTAGTGTTTTCCGTTCTCATTGAGGCTTAGGTTGGGAGTGCTCGCTTGGTTATATTCTAGGTGGGTGGGCTGCTAATGCATTACTTTTCCTTCCTCCACAGTGATTTCTTATATGTTCTATTCTTCCTGTTCCTATCCCAAGGCTTCAAATTTTTTTATGTTGGATTGGGGTGCTTGGACATGTTTTCCTTGATTCTTTTTGTTGTTCTTGTTTCTGGTGGCTACTCTTGTGAATCCCTGCTCATTAATCTTTTTATAAGCTTGAGGGTTGGCAGTTTGGGATACATTATGAGGGAATTTTCTAAAGAGGTGTTCATGTTCATGAAATTTCCCACCCTTGAAGGGAATGTGTTCATACTCTATGTTTTGGAGACATAGCTCATCTAGATTAATAGCCTCTGGAAGTGCACCCGAAATATCTAGATATACGTAGATGCGAGCGTATGAGACATAATTAGCTACTCTTATGCCCTCAGATATTTTTATATAATTTCATATTTCATCTCCAAATCCTTTGAGAACTGATGTTGATTAGTAATCCGTGGGCAGAGAGTAATGCCTCACCCAAATAGGAACCCTTGTTAAATTCTCTCTTTTTGGTGTGAAATTCTCTTTGCAGTAGTGCATGCAGAGTCTTGCTGAGTTGAGGAAGTAAGGGCCTCCCTAAAAAATGTGATCCTAATCCTCTAGGACATCAAGGATTACTGTGAAGAACCCTTTAGAGCATAAATGAAGCATAATATCTCCCTTAGGGTGCCACTTAGTTTGTATCCACCAATTTAAGGTTTTCTCTGAGGGTCGGATGCCCATAAATTTACAAATAATTGCATGTTAATGCATGAAATCCCTATACGCTATTATGTCCAGGTCCTATATCTCCAGAATTGGATTTTTCTTTGTTTTTTTCTTGAGTATGAGTTCAAGCTTTCTCACTTGCACTTGTTTGCTTTGATTTGGTCTTTTGGTCAGAAATTTTTCCTACCCCTCCCTCTCCAAGGCGACTGATAGTCCATTTCCTGAAGGCATTGTATGCATTATTCGTGGTGATATTTGTGAAAAAAGAGGATTCGGGCTCCTTACCCTTTCCCATGATAATTTCTTGGAAGGATGGGGCCTCCAAGCTCCCCCTTGACACTACCATGGTAGTGCGTAGAACATATATTATTTAAAACCCTAGCAGAGTAGTCTTCTCCCAACAAATATGAAAGTTTTTCAACTATCAAGAGTTCTTTTAATTTTAAGTAGTCTCATTATTCTATATTTTGAACCTTTTTTCAAATAATTTTCGGTCAATTTTGTCCAAAATTTAGCAAATATTCATTGAGATTGCAATTTTAAGTTATGTAGTGTACACAAGCCAAGTGCTCAAACCGATTTTCAAGGTGTTAGATCCATTTATGCATTAAAAATGAAATTTAAATAATGAAAAATTACGCATGGTTTGTGTGTGTGTAAGAGAGAGAGAGAGATAACAATATATATCCATCTTAAATATCAATCACTGAGAGATCAAATATCTTGAGGTGCAAATATCTTTTAGAGTTTTACACTCTAAAAGAGGTTTTCACCTCAAGAGATTTTATCCCTCTTAGCCCTTGTTATCTCTCTCTCTCTCTCCCTCTCTCTCTCTCCTAACCATAGATCTAACAAGGAATAAGAGGGATCAAATATGTTGAGGTGAAAAACTCTAAAGAAAACTAATTTTATTTAAGCATGGGTTTCATGCTCAAGTCTAGGTAAAGCATGTTATTCATGCTCTTAGGGTTTAATGAGTCAAAATAATTAGAGTTGAGACAAATTCCATTTCGACTCTTTCTAAGAAAAATAAAAGGGATTTTTGTTAAGGAAAAAAGAGTAAAGTTGAAATCCATAAGCCCAAGTCATCCTGCTCAACAAATATGACCTTTCATAGTGACAAATAACTATATATATAGGTGTGAATCCTCCACCACAAGGAAAGAAGTTCGTTCAGGTTCTGAAGTGATATGTGAGTTTCAGTGACTGGGATATGCAAGTTTCTATGGAAGAATGAGCGAGTTCTTTGAAGTTTTATGATTAGGCCGAAAATATGAAGAAATCTACAGTTTTGTGACAGGTCCAAAAATTTAAAGAAATCTAAATTTGTGATAGAGCCGAAATTTATCTGAAGTTGGTAACAAGGTAGTAATATAATTGTGACAATTTGATTGAAGTTTGAAGAAGCTTGAATTTGACTCTGATTTGGGAGGAGGGATGACTTGAGGATCTTATGGAGGATGTTGTCTTGGTCTTTAAGGCTTGGAGGTCTCTTTTTATCCGATTCTATAAGAGGATGATTGTTCAAATATTCCCCAATTACGGCGTTTTTCCCTAGTTTGGAGCCTATATATTATTTTCTTTTTGTCTTTGTGATATTCATGTTTTGTTAATTACTCGATGAAGAAGTAAAAATTAATAATAAAAAATAAAACAAACATCACAAGTAATTATCAAGTAAGGAAAATCAACATTAATATCTAAAGACCTTCATTTTCCAACAATTAAGGGGGTGAGCAAGAAGGAGAGAGGGAAAGATATGGAGGAAAATTTGGAGATGGAAGAGAGGGAGAATGAGGGGAGGAGAGAATGAGAAAGTGAGAGAGAGGGAAGAATATAT
>APFE031467385.1:120470-185002 GCA_000404065.3 Pinus taeda
GAGTGATAGAGGGGAGATGGAAGAGAGAGAAAGGGTGGAGATTCAAAGGTAGAGGGTGGAAGAAGAAGGGAGGGATATATGTGTGTGTATGTGTGTGGAGGGAGGGAGGGCAAGAAAGAGGGTAGAGAGAGAGAGAGAGAGGGTTAGGGGGAGAGATACATAGTGAGAGGAAGAGGGAGGGAGAAAGACAAATAAATATGGAAAGAGATAAAGAGAGAGTGGGGGAGAAGATAGAGATATAGATAAGAACAAACATAGGGACAAGGGATAGAAATAAGGTGGGGGGAGAGAGAGAGGGAGAGAGAGAGGAAGAGAGAGAGAGAGAGGGAGAGGGAGAGATAGAGAGAAAGTGATGGGTGAGAGAGGGATATATATAATAGATGAGTGAGGGAGAGAGATGGAAGAAGAGAGACATGGAAAGAAGTGGGTGTGAGAGAGAGAGAGAGAGAGAGAGAGAGAGAGTGAAGAAGAGAGACATGGGAAGAGTGAAAGAGTGAGGGAGAGAGAGGGAAGAAGAGAGACATGGAAAGAAGTGGGTTAGAGAGAGAGAGAGAGAGAGAGAGAGAGAATATGGATGGGGTATAGAGATGGAAGAAGAGAGATTCACAAAGAGTGAAGGAGAGGTGATGAGAGGGAGAGAGAGTGATGGGGGAGAGAGGGAGCGTTAAGATGTCAGAGGTAGAGAGGGGGAGGAGAGAGGAAGGGAGGAGAGAGACAAGGAGGGGAGGGATATTTGGAGAGTTGATATGGAGGGAAATAGAAACAGATCTAAAGGGTGGAATGAGAGGGATATAGATATATGGAAGAGGAGAGGGAGATATAGAGAGTGATGGGGGAAAGAGAGATAGAAAACATTATAGATATAAAGGAGATATGAAAAAGATAGAGACAAAGATGGAGTTGGGAGAGAGGTGGAAGGAGGAGCGATGAAAAGAAGGGAGAAACACAATTTCACAAAAGTACACATGCATTCTATAGCCCATGCATGGTCCTGCCATTATCAACAAAACATGTGAAGGAAAGAGAGGAAGGAAGGTAAAATGTTTAAGGCTTTGGATGTTAGTCTAAAAAATGTGTGCACATTCCTTAGAACACATGTGCAGTCCTAAGGTATGCATGTGTGCTTATAAGAATGTGGTGTGCTCATGGGGATTGCAAGCAAAGTTTTGTTTCTAGTATTGTTCCCTAATACACATGGTTTCTAATGACTCAACATCCAAATGAAAATATAGTGAGAAAGCATGGAAAAGCAGCAACTATGTTAATAATTGGTATGATTTTTTGTGTAATTGGAAATAATAATTTTTTTCCACTTGTTTCATTGGGAATTAAATTTTTGTCTTATTGTGTAATTAGGAGAAACTATTTATTTAATTAGAAGGAAATTTGATAAACTTGAATTCAAGTTTTGTGTTTTTTAGGAATTGGAAAGTAATTTTTCTATTCTCATGTAATTGGAAGGTAGTTTTTATCTTGTTGTCAAATTGGAAGACAAATTTTGTCCTTTTTTGTAAAATTGGGAGAAACATCTTGAAAATTTGTTATAAAAAATTATTCTTGCCTCACTACTACTAGATTTGTTTTCCAGTAGGTATTAGAAAAACCACAATAAAAAAAGAGAAGACAAAATAGAAGACCACATGAAGATATCCTAGTGAGACCGAAAAACTGCTAGAATCTGAATACAATTGATGATCCTCCCCAATCTTAGGAATTAATCAAAGTTGGATTGTCTGAACTAATGCTTGGTGATGGAGGAGGACTAAAATCATAATGCACATGTCCTTCCATATGTTCTAATCAACCTTCCAACTGCTATAGCTTATAATAGATCATCCTTTGTCCACATTGAAGAGTGGCCAATTAATCCTACATATGCCATTGGTTATGCTGAAGGTCATTCAAGAAACCAATGTCTGTGTTCCTATCATCGCGTCGATCACGTCCAAGCTAGTCTAAGATTAAAGTGCTATGTTGAAGATAATTTTCCAAAGAGTCAAAGGGAGGTGTCCACTTAATTCTGCCAGGAGACTGTGCTAGATTTGGGTCCATATCTTCCCCCAAATATCGATTGTCTAGGCGGTTCTCTTCCCTTTGGCCACGTGATCCTATACCTCATTCAAACCTACCACATTGGTGTTACATGGAAATATTATTAATGATTTCACACCAGTTTTATAAAACCTGCCTCTATATACACCAAATCCCCCAAATACCCCTTGTTATAGCATCCTTCCAGAATGTGGTGTAGCCTAGGCATTGCAAGAAACAACCCCACATGTTACCCATTAATCTCCAACCTACAACCTTCCTCCATTGGCTTGTCCAGTGGCGTCCTCCCTTCACATTGACTCCACAATTTTCCACCTCTTCGACCTCCAACTGTAACAAAGATTTATTCCTCCTAAATTCAGTGTCTAATGGTTAAAGTTGCTCGTTGAGAAAATAATATCGTTGAACCACTTCCTGTTGTTCCATAGAGTTCCTAGACTTACATATGGATGAGGGAAAATATAAACCCTCGAGTAGACACTTCAGAATTCTAGGAAAGAGAAATAGAAAGCTAAAGGCTACTGCAGCATCTAAATTCTTGAAATTACACTCATAAGAAAATAATCCAGATGCTAAATGAGAAACGAGCCCAATTGCCCTATCAATAGGCATAGTATCCTTATCCAGTTCCAAAAACACCATCCAACAGGGTCTTTTATTCCCCTTAAGCCCTACGAAACACCATAATCTACCATCATAAATGTCTATAATACCCAAAGATAGACCTACAACATCGAGAAAATTGAAAGCGAACCAACAATTAAAGCAAAGAAAAAACAACCATGCTACTAGGCTCATAAACTTGAATAGAGAAATAAAGATCACCATGCTATGCAAGTTTTTTTCTCTCCCACCCAAGCTTCGCCTCTTCCACCCTAACAAAAACACAAAGATGAAAAATATGGGCATGGTGGAGTGCCTCTTGCCCAGGTCCCAAATTTGATTGATATGAATTGGTAAGGTGAATTACCATCACCACTTGAGTCTTCCTTAATGCCTTTCCAAACTTTCATAGCTTGATGAGAAGGGAATGGAACTAATAGAATACCTCTTTGCACAAACAGACTACCAACTACTACCTCCAACTTACCTCCCATGCCCAAGCTTTGCCATTGTTTCTCTACAAACCATACACTTCTATATATTTTCCCTCTCATCTATAGAAGCATCTCCTCACACTTATATTGTAACATGTGTTTGATATGCCTTATTAATTGTTTTTCCAAGTGGATGAGGGTAGCAGGCCCCCCTCCATCCTTTCCATGTCGTTGGTATTAACCCCCATCATGGATAAACTTTATATATTTATTTATGATTGGAAGAAAATTTGTTTTTTCTCATTTTACAATCCATTTAATAAATTGGAACCATTTTGGTTGGAAAAGGAAGTTGTTAAGGAAAATATAACCCATATAAAATATCATTGAAACAAGAGAAAAGTCCAGGGTACATATGGCTAAATGTAAAATTCTAGAAAAGTATAATCCAAATTCTAGCATGAAAAATGATCCTTTAACGAGTATTCCATTAGAACAAATTGTTGTTGATGATCATATGATGCTAGATTTGCGTGGAGATTATTATATTATGGATGAAACTATAAAGGTGACTTGAGCACAACTTCTTGATGAAGAAGATCCTATGGTACAAAATCTTGTTCAATAATGTGATATTTCAAAAAGTACCCCTGAGCATGTGTACTCCCCTTCCAAGAATTTAGGTCCACAATAAATAGGTCAAGAGTTCCAGAATACAGGTCCATCACCCTTACCTAGAGTGGAAATTGTGCAATGAAGAACTCCAACATGCCTTTAGGTGGATGAAAGTAGTTTATAATTAATTGAATGGCAGCTAGTTGATTGAACTATTTGTTACCAATCCAAAAATATCAATAAATAATTTTAATCAAAGTTTGATGCGACCAGATGCTAATTATTTTTGTCTTTGTTAAAATATAGGAGTTTAACTATTGTTAGAATAATTTTGGGCATTAAAACAATGAAAAGTATAGGAAAAAGTAATCATATCATCTGGATCCTTTTGGATGCTTTTCAAAAATTTGGTAAGACAAGTCGATCCCAAGAGCATAATGCAAACAATGGTGTCTTGTCACAATCAACTGTTAAAAGGATCACACTAAGACATCACTTGCTACAACACACATCCCATATCATTAAATGCAATGTTGAAGCTATTCGAAATTATTAAATTAGACAATATAGGATTGAAATAGGTGGCCAAACATATTTTTGGGCCTTCAATGGTAGGATACTTGATTATGATATGAAGTTAATTGGAGTAGTTAAGGGACTAGTGACAACGTTTTGGCACGAGAACACTAGTCCTTTTTGTAACCAAAATAGATGTAATAAAATTAAAAAGGGTCCTAGGGACTGTGAACCCCACATTAAACATGTCCTTGGAAAAACATAGACATAGTTATATGAGAGATTTAGGAATGCAAAATTTGCACTTAAATTGGGCCAAAAATCATTTAAGAAATGCAAGCCTTGGTATGATACAATAAACACAACACATAACATATATTGTTGTTGATACCACATTGAATACTTTTACTATTATGACACATATTTATATCTCTTTTTCTTTATTACATAACATGCTTGTGTAGGAATTCTGAACTTTATTGAAATCGACATCATCTAATGACTTTATTCACAATATCTTGTGTAAAAGGCCTGATGGGGGTACATTTGATCAAAAATATTGCTTATATGGGAAATACCTCTGTTGTGGTGGAATTTCATTATTGAGAAAGTGCATCCACATGAGTGATGAGTATGAATTGAGGAGGAGGGAGGTTAACTTGTAAATCTTCAAATCTATCACATATAATTTTGAGGGAGGTAATGAAAAAATAAATGATACATTTGCTCACTTCCCAGGTTAGTAATGAGTACATAATTAGTATTTTTTCTTTTAAATTGTAGTTTAATGATGTGATTTTAACATTGTAGCAATTTGTATTTATAACAATGTATTTATATTAGTCTCTATAGTTTTTATACTAATTATGTGTGTGTTAATTCATCAAGGATTAATCTATAAAAGTACCCAATAATATGTGCAACATGTTCATATAGCTCGATGATGGGATGATAATTTTTTATTATGTAGATATATGTTTCCCATTGGTACTATATTATTGGTGGTGTATTTTGCAGAGAACTACACTATTCGATCGCAAAATGAGATTTAAATCCAATATTATCACTCAAATCAAATCAACATAATGGTCCATATCACATATAGGCATGTGCTAGATACTAGTGAGGAAAATATGGTTATATTAAAGGAGTATCACATCTAAGTGATGATATGTGCCATGACTTAGATTATGTACAAGAGTGCTTTCAATGATTCTACAATCACTTGAAGGAGAATAATATACATATGGATCAATATCGGATTTGGTTGGATGGTTGCACCGACCAGTTAAAAGACGTGTATTTTAATGGTTCTGTATGATACACAAAAAACACAAGGTACCACATATTTGGAACTATTTTGAGATTGGGTATGAAAAAAGGGAGCATGATCGAGCAACTGCATGCAATAAAACTACATTATGTAGAGAAGAAATGAATTTCCTTACTAATTTTGTCATTCAAGATGAAAAATCCATTGTTGACTAGTGTTCTTTAGTTATGGGGTAGGGAACAAGAACACAAGAATACCAATCAACCAAGAAATTACATCTACATAGATATTTTTGGGAGGTGGTTGATGTAGATCTAACACATTTATATGGATACAAAATAATCTAGGGAACTTAGGGATTTCATTTAGTTCAAATATTAGAAAATGTTATACTTAAAATATGAATTGGAAAACTCTCTTTCTTCTATGTAGCATTTCATAGTATTGAATGGGACAATTTTGAATGCACAAACTAGGTTGATAGATATGACCATGTATTGCTCTCTGTTGATCAAAATATAACTATAGAATTATCATAGTTGGAGGAGGACCAATCAGGCATTTTAGTAAATTATGATCACATATCAAATCTTGTACAACTAGGTTTGATGAATATTTTATTAATTTTTATTAACTATCGATCATGGTATGCTTTTTTATTTAGTGGAATCACATGCTAACACTCCTTTTTTTGTAGGGCACATATATGTAGTGGTTTTCCAAAAAGTTAATGATTGGGGTAATGACTATTGGTTTAAACATTCTGTAGAGGAAAATAAAACCATGAATGTGACATTAATATATTCTGAAGGAATTGATTTTTTGATAGGGTCAATGGTTATCAAAGGGAAATATCTACATAGCGTGAAATAAAACATGCGAGAAAATGGTTTGTATTTGAATATTATAGCCGTGATAATTTTGTACACCAGTATACAAACTTAAGTATTGGTACAAACAATATCAAGAAGGAACTTATCAAAGGTACAATACTTTCTACTTGAAAATGAACATGAGAAACTAATGGAGACCATTATTATTAGAAGTGATATTGATGGTGTACTTGAATGACCATAGGTAAATAGTCAGGTAAGTAGTATGTTTGTTATTTTTTATTTGTCATGTGGTATGTTATATGTTTGGATTTCAATTAAATTATAAATGAATCCTATTTATTATTAATTAATGATATACATTTATTATTTTTGTTGTGCCTAGGTTGACCAATGAATCATAGGCACATGAAGAATCATCATAAGAAAAAAAGTGTTTTTCAACACCACCATAATTAGATTCTTGAAATGATATGCTTCACATAGGTTCAATTTTATCATCCTTCTAGCACATCCATTTATCTATTATTTCTGTTTCAAACACCCAATCATCTTATGCACATGCTTTTCTCATTTGCCTACAATGTATAATTCATTTGTTATCAAGTTATCCTTATACAAATTATTCAAAATATACACAATTTTTTCATTTGCATATGGTTTCTTATATCCATATTTGTTTCTATTATTTTAGTGAAACTATCATTTTCCACACTTATCATTAGCCTTCAACTTTGAAATATAGGACTCTCTCTTCATTATTTCAAGTTACTGGTATTCTTCCTTATTCCCAACCTTAGCCACAATAACTTAGTACAAGATAGCACAACTGAGACCCTCAAAACCCTTTATATGGCACACACTAAAATTAAAAACCTTAGCCACCAATTAGGGTTTTCAAATTCCACAAAACTATGGTTTTTGAATTCCACAATATTAGGTTTTACAATATCCACAAAACTAGGGTTTTCTAAATTCAACAAAATTATAGTTTTTCAAATTCCACTTCAATATACATTGATGAAAATTTCTAACTAGCAATGCTATGTTTTACATGCATTTCATAAATATTAGCATGATATTATTGAACAATAGGCTTTTTGGACTATAGATTTTGTTCCTTCATAGGATCAAAGGAGGTTTTACACACATAATATTAGCCATCAACTAGGTTGTTCACACATGGCCTTTGCCACTAACTAGGATTTACACTTAAATATACATTGATGGACATGCCAACTTTGGATTCTAGGTCATTAAGCACTCAAATTCGAATTTGGTATGTTGGAGTCTTGGTAGCCAACTCTTAGCATTATTCATTCTACTCTCTCTTCAATTTTATATTTACAGTTATACTAATTTTTTCATAAAGGGAGGCATCGACCTCTTCTCAATGGTGGGGATTGGTTAATAGGTAGAATTTACTTGCATATATTCTCATATATTGCAACCACTATGTACATTGGCCAATTTACATTATGTTTGTTTCTTATAGTGTGTCAATTATGTGTGTCACATAAGAAAATCAATTATGTGTCACTTATATTTTTTTTAAGTTGCATCAATTATGTGTGACACCGAATATGTGTTGATGTTGCAAAAGACTCACTTGAGGGATCTTGACTGGTGTGCTAACATGGGCCTTGGCGAAAGGCACTCTCCAAATCTTATGGAAATCTTTTTTGCTGTTTGATTTGGTTTTTATACCCACGGAAAAAATTCATAATGCGTCCTTGAATGATTCATGCAACCAAGATGCAATAACCCATAAAAAAATAAACCAAGACTCAGATGGGAAAATTGTTAATTTTGTTGGACTCCTGGCACTGGGTTACGTCTAAGGGTACCTCCCTCCTAATATTTCATAGGTCAAATAATGATTTATTGAGGATATTTCGAGCTATGGTTTTGTTAAGTAAAGGCCAATGAAAATTTTACACAAGGGGGTCAATTTTTTAAAACACTCACTCGAGCAATCACAATAAGTGTGCTCGCATAGGCATTGGCCAGTGTCACTTTTCAAATCTTATCGAACCTGTTTTTGCTGCTTGATTTGACTTTATATTTGTTGAAAAAACTCACAATATGTTTATGAATGGATGCAAGAAGCTAGTTGCAATTGGCCATACAATTCGAACTAGGATTTGGATGGCCATATTATCATTTCCATTGGAATCCTAACATAAGGTTACAACTAGGGGCACCCCCATCCCAAGATCCCACAGGCTAGGAACTGATTTATTTAGGATATATGGAGCTAGGGTTTTTTTTAGTAAAGGCCAATGCAATTCTTGCATAAGGGGGTGGATTTTGAAAAATGCTTCATCGAGTGACCATGAGTAGTTTGCTTGCATGGGCCTTGGTCGAACAAACTTTTCAAATCTTATAAAACTCATTTTTGATACTCAGTTTGGTTTTTATACCCATAGGGAAAATTCACAATATGTCCCTAAATGGCTTGGGTAAAAGAGATCCAACTGGCCATAAAATTAAAACTAGGTATTTAATGGGAAACCATCAATTCTGTTGGATTGATGGAACTAGGCTACATCAAGGGTTACCCCCTCCTAGAATTTTAGATGCAATATTTTTTATTATTATGGGTATTTTGAGTAAGGGTTTTGTTCTAGTAAAGACCAATGAAAATTTTGCACAAGTTTGTGGGTTTTACAAAACACTCACTTGAGCGATCATGAGTAATTCTTACCTAGGACTTAGCAAAGACACTTTCCAAATCTTAAGGACCTTATTTTTTCTACTTAGTTTGGTTCTTATACCCACATAAATAATTCATAGTATGTCTTTGAATGACTCTTAGAAGTGAGATGCAATTGGGCATAAATTTAAAATTGAGACATGGATGGGAAATCTATCAATTCCATTGGAAACCTAACACTAGGTAACAACTAGGGTCACCCATTCCTAGGACTCCATAGATCAATTTTTTTTAGGATATTTGAAGCTAGGGTTTTGTTCAGTAACGATCAATAGATATTTTGCACAAGTAGTGGATTTTGTAAAACCCTGGCTCAAGAGATTGTGGATAGTGTGGCCACATGGTATTCAACCAATAACACTTGTTGAAGGTTACATAATTCATTTATTCTACTCAGTTTAGTTTTTATTCCCCTAAAACAAATTCACCATATATCCCTAAATGGATGTAAGAAGTGAGTTGCAACTAACTATAAAATTTAGTTCGGGACTTGGATGGGTGATCCATCGATTCAAATGGACTCTGGGCATTGGGTTATAGGGAAGGGAACATCCATCATAGGATTTTATATGCCAAAAAATAATTTATTTTTGGATCTTCGACAAAGATGGAGCTTTGTTCAATAAAAACCATTGCAAATTCTGTGCAAGGGGGTAGATTTTATAAAACCCTAATTCAAGAAATTGTGGGTAGTCACATGGGACATAAGCAAGAAAACTTGTTGGAGATTATGAAATTAATTTATGCTACTTGGTTTGGTTTTTATACCCCCTGACCAAATTTAGCATATGTCTTTGAATGACTCCAGGAATTGAGTTGCAACTAGCCATAAAATTCAATCTAGGACTCAAGTGGTTGATTTGTTAATTCCATTGGAGTACTACCATTAGGTTAGAGGTTGGGGAACCTCCCTTCTAGGACTCAATAGGCTATAAATTGATTTATTTGAGGATGTTGATAAGTTTTGAGACACCTAACTACTAACTATTATAACTAGTGGTTGCTTCTTTTATTCTTGGCAAGAACCACTAAAAAGAAGCAAACAATTGTGTTATTGTATATAAACTATGAGAACCAAACTCAAAAAGTTTAATTTTCGTATATGTTATTATCATTTTCCTTTATAAAGAATCAATTGTTTATGCTCCTGTGAGGGCATAAGACATTACAACTCACCAACAAAATGTGGAGCAAGGGACACTCTACAACCATGGTGTTTATTTTTCTCGTTGGTATAAATTTTGCATATTCTTGTGAATTAATTTCTTTTACTGCTCATATTTTCCAATGTACAAGTTTACTCATATTTTTATGAAGGACATATTTCATCCACTTTCTTAATGCAAAAAATCATTTTCTATATTTATTTATGCTTTAAAACATTCTTTTTAAACAACATACTCCATTTCTTGTTCTTTTGCATTTTACTTTTATTTATTTGTATTTTGCTTTTGTAACAACACTTCAGCTGGATTTATTTTTCAACATAGTAGATAGTTAACTTTGCTACAAAAAAGATTAGTTTCATTGTTGATAGCCAATTTTCTTTACTATTAGTTAGTATTGTTGTAGTTAGTTTTATATATGTAATTAGAAAAGATTTCACTTGTTTTACTTTTAAATTTAATTAGGAACTAATTCATAATTTCATATACCATGGTTTATACAATTTTTTTTTTGTAAATAAATGTGATTATTTGTAAATAACTATATATAGTTATCTCACCATCTCAAGTTATGGAATGCATGAATCCCAATACATATATTTTTTCGAGAATTTTGTAAGTAAAATGATAGTGGATTGATACTAAAGTAAGGCTTATATGAGTAAATTGTAGGAGCCTATCACTTTTGGGTGTCATTGTCGATGAAAGTCCCAATTTCTAGGATATTTTTGTTATAGAAACCGTCTAGAGGAGTGAGTAAAAAATGAATGAGGAGACATGGATAAGTTGATGCAATTTCTTCCAAAAACCCATCCAATACCAATTCAAAAGAAATAAGTAAAGAAAGAATCTACCTCTACTTCGTAAGTTTCCAAAGAAAAAGAACAATCAATTAATAAGTATGAACCTCTAGAATACATTTTTTTCGGGATTTTTCGTGAAGAAGGAATTTGAACCTATTGACCTTAAACTAGAGTCCATACTTTTCAATATGGTTCATCATGAGGAAGGAAATAGAAGAGAATAGAAAGATATGAAAAAGAAGAGGGGAATCTCCTTTTCCAATAAGGGAAAATAATGATGATGGAAAAATGAAGAATATTAACCCCTCAATTCTTCTAGTATTTTATGGATTACCTATATAAGACCCCAATACTTTATTATTATAATTTGAATTTCTATGTAAAACTTATGATTATAAGACAAACTCTAAGAAGTTAACGTTGTTTCCTTCAAATTTGAAGTATGTTTCTTTAATATGGTTCATGGGATTAGAAGGAGGAAACATGGGTGCTAGGGAGGAGATGAAAAACATGTATATTTCCAAATACAACAATTATTGTAAAGAAATAGAGACTAGAGATGAAATATTTAGGATGACTCAAAGACTAGATGGAACTTTAGAAGATTATGTTGAACATTTCAAGTTCGGCTACAAATGGTCAACAACATACAAATTAGATGATGAGTCACTTAACTTAGTTTTGCTAAGAGGAGTTAGAGAGGAATTAGTAGAGACATTAAATATTATGACTATTGGAGATGTTTATCAACTCGCTTATGATAAGATTAAGGAAATCTTTAAGAACTACTCGACGGAAAACATGAGGAAAGGTAGAGGAACAAGAAGTTTAGTAACTCCCACATCTAAGAATAGTTCAAGAGTAACCAAATATGAGATCGGAATTTTTTTGAACGATATGAAAACTTATATATTAAATTCATTGTCCATGCAACTATATGTTTTGCAAACAAAGAAAAAAAAAGAAGACAATGAAAAAAATATTTGGCCATATTCTGTCCTTGATGTAATAAGAATCATCGTAGGAATGAGTCTCCATTAGTTGTACTAAAATTCTACAACATTTTTTTAAAATCATGATATTAATAACTATCCAAAACTACCAAGTTAGAAAGGAAAGTACCAAATAGCAGATCAACAAGCTAAACAAGTTGATTTTATTAATGACGGTTTGGACAATTTCAGCCACCATTTCTTGGAGGAAATCAAGATCCTCATTATTTTAATGAACCTTGGTATAATTCTCAGTTTAATATAGGAGAACCATTATCTTCTTCTCAAATTGTTGATAATCCACAACTTTGGAAGCCACCTTTCTCAAATTCTCGGAATTATGAACTTCCTTACAACCAAAAAATTTAGTCCAATATTCAAGACAATCAATGGCATACATAACAATTCAACCAACCATATCAAAATTGGTCACAAAAAAATTGCTTCCTTCCCCACAATTGCAAAATTCTAATCAAACACCTAGGCTAATTCAATTACATACTAAACCAATTCCAAATCCAAATATTAGGATGGGTCAAGCAAGTCAAAAACCACAATCAAATCAATTTATTCAATCAAGTCAACTGGTTTATACTAATGCATCTAGAGAACCTTCAACCCTTAATGTTGCTACAATCAATTGTTAAGCTGCATTTTTAAGATCCAGAAGAATTTTAGAAGATCCAAAGCCACCTCAGATTAAGGATGTTAGTGAAGAAAAGTAATAATATAAGTAAGAAAAGAGAAATATTTATTGTTAAACAAGATTCAAATCAATTATAAATTTCAAAATATGACAAATTTCAATCTCCACCATTTCTTAAGAGGCTTATGAAGATTAGAACATATAAACAACCAACCTTTGATATTTTAGAAGAATTAAAGATTTTGTGTAAAAATCTCTAATTCCAATAAATCAAAATTATCTAATTTATAACAAGGCTATAAGGGATTTATGTATTAGGAAATCGTGGAAAAAGAAATGAGATCCTCCTAATATCTAAGTAGCTATTCAATTATCTGAAATTATGCTTGGAAAAACTTTGAATTTAAAATATGGGGATCCTTGTCCTCCTATTGTCCAAGTATAAATAGGAAAGAAAGTCATTCCAAATACTCTTATTGACCTTGGAGCAACCATTAATTTTAGAATTGCATTAGGAAAACCCAAGCTTTATTAAAAACAATTGATAGGTCCATTGTTAAGGTTGAGAATATTTTGGAAGATATTATTATAGCTATAAATTCAAGGGAATATCCTGCTAATTTTCTTATTTTGCTTACCAAAACCAATACAAGAGGTTACACATTAATCTTAGGATGACCTTGGTTAGAAACCGTAGATGCTTATATTGAATTCTACTAAGGTAATATGACAATTTTTCAAGGAGAATCAATGAAGAAAATAAATTTATATCATCATGCAAAACTTGTTGAAGAGATTGAAGAACCATGGTGGATTCCCATAGATGATGAAAATGATTATGTTGATGAATATTCCACATCGATTGTTACACTAGAAAAAGTGTTAACTTTGAAATGAGCAGCTGATGATAGTATGATTTCTAATTATAAGAAGAATATTTATTTCTCCATAATCACTAGTAGAAAATGGTGAAATTAGTGACTAGGTGACTAAAAACGTTAGTCACAACAACTTTTCCATGTGAAATACTACCAAAAATGAGCAATCATAAGTGACCCAACTAAAAACGACTAACATAAATGACTAATTTAGTCCCGAATTAAAATATATGACTAGCTAATAAGTAATACAACTAATTTTTTTATTAAGATCATATCTAAAGAGCAGAGATGGTTAGGATTTTTTTTTGCAGGCAATTTTTGGAAGATATTGTTGAAGTCTATGAAGGTCATGTAAATCCAAATCTACGCGAGCTATTCCATGGAGCAGATCAAACTAGAAATGTAGATTTTTTTAAAAATCTCCTCAATGACAAGGGATTTTTTGGTGCCACAGCTGAGTTCCGACTAGACAGTGATGGTCATGGCAGACATGGTAGGTGAGATTCCTGTAAAGTGGAAACTTGGTTAAGGTTTGGAAGAAGCATATATAGCTTGGAGGGAAATAAGGGTCTCACTCACAACCACTACCAGCTAGTCATATCAAGGTTTTTTTTAAAATGGGATGTAGATGTGGATAGATCGGCCTAGTGGATGGGGAAGGCCACTTTTGTTAGTTTTTTGGTTATGGGATGTGTCTTTGTTTAAGCATGAAATAAAAATTAGTGTGGATCACTATAGAGTGGCAACTATCTCTCTTGTGTGCATATTTGGCTGAGGAATTACCTGTGAAACCCTCTCACAATGTAGATCGAGTTTTTTTCTACAAGGATCTATCGAAAATTTATGTGAATATTAGTCGAGTAGTTGTTCATATGTGTATCATTGGTTTTTTTCTCTATATATTTGGGCAATGAGGGAACATGCATGTTTGAAAATTTCTATAGGATCACTTTTTCATCTAATACAACCCCAAACATGGATGGGGTTACGATTATTTTGTGTGCTGTGAAGCCATGGAGTCTAAAGCCCACTACACTTGAAAATATGGAATCTCCATAATTTGTGTAACTAGATCTAGGCCTAGATCATCCATAGCCATATTTGGAGATGAGACATAAGAAGAAGAAATTAAATACATAGATCTACTCAATATTTCCTAAAAATATCTAAGATCTAGCAGATTTAGTGATGAGACAACAAAGGAAAGAACACTTTCAGATATTTATGAAGAACCTAAATGGAAAATCCTTAGTTTTTTGGGTTCGGGGAGGGTATCTCATGGAAAATATGAAGCATACCCTCCAAATCCATATGGGTATACCATTAGCACTCCAAGTCCTCAAATATGAAGGCAAGGTATTACATGATCAATACCAGTTGGAAGATTATGGAGTGGGATATGACTCAATAATCTCTCTAAGCTTGTGAATGAGGGGAGGGTTTTTAGCCCACAAAAACATTAATGTAAATCCCATAAATACAAATGGATCAACTTCATTAAGGATGCACTTAAAGTGAATATGATTGCTTTAGCCAAAAAATAACCATTTTTGCAAGGTCCTCAAATAGTGGAGCAAATGGACAAGATACTGTTCATGGAGTTTAAATCTCTCGAGTTTAAATATGAATTTGTAGACCTTGAAAACAAAACACTAATCTATCGACTTAACGATTTCTAGAAGAAACCAGAAGCTTTATATGCTTGGGTGTACTCTTTTTGGACAAAGAAGTGTGATATATATTTTTTCTTAAAATTTTTCTTCATAGTATAATTTGAGACACAACAAGAAAGGGAAAAATCTCACAATGAAGGTCCGTGGTTTTGGGATAGAGCTAGGCTCTTTGTAAACCCATGCCATCCAAGCTTTGATGTATTAAATATGGTTGTAACAATGATGAAAATATGGGTAAAGTTACCAAACCTTCCCCTCCCCTTTTGGCATTCTGTGTTATTGGAGGAAATTAGAAACATTCTTGGTAAGTTCAAAGCAATAGACTTGGATATAACATCAAAGGGCATCTTTGCTTATCAGGATATGTGTGGAGATGGACCTCAACAAATGTTTTCCTTATTGTCTCTTATTAAAACATGAAAATCTTGAGTGGACACAGGTTCTAGATTATGAGAACACGACTTTTAGATGGTGTTACTGTTTCTAAATAGGGAAACTACACAATTCTTTCCCTCAAGAAAAAAAGGTACTAAAAAATAAAAGTGTCAAGGCCTAATGTAGAGGGGATAGAAGTTTCAAAATAACATTGAAGAGGAAGAAGAAGAGCTAGAGGAAGATCATCAAAATCTAAAATAATAGACTAAAGCTAATGGAGGTGAAGATATCAGTAATTGAATAAGAGAGGACATCCAAGGGGGGACATATTCAAAGGAGATCATAGTCTCTGAGAAGAAAAAATATGAAGTGCACATAGAAAAAGATTCAAGAGGGAGAAAATGAACACACATATATGAAAGCTCGTACTCAGAAAAGAAGTTCCTCACCAAGCAGAAGAAAATTAGATGGAAATTGTTACAACTAGCTCCAATCAAGAAGTTTGGAGAAAGGTGGAAAGGGAAAAGGGAAAAGGGGAAATTGAGTAATTTTTATCAAATTTAACCACGAAAATTATATGCTTTATTTTTTATTTTTTATTTTTTTAATGGTTTTATTTTTATAGTGGGCATCAACTGCATGGAAAATAATGTTTGAATGGCTTTAGGTATCTACAGAATGTAACTTTGTCCTTTTTTCCTTGGTTGAATAAAGCTACAATTTTTTCTTCGAAAATACAACTAAAACTGATTAATATGAATGACTAATTTAGTCTAGGAACAAAAATACAACTACCTAACAAGAACTACAATAATACAAATAAGTCATTTATGTTAGTCATTTTAGTGTCACTTCAGTAATGTAAACTTACAAGTGATAGGGGATTCAAATTTTTTTATAGACTGGTTGAAATATTATACTTATAATATTGTCGTTGCTACAACACCCTCCAAAAATTTTCTATATTCAAATTTTGGAGCCTATCTCTTATCATGTGAAGTGTCATTTATGGAGTTCAAGTTTGTTTTACGTTTCTAGGCATGTTGCAAGTGTCCATGCTCCTTCCTAAGTGTCATTAGATCGTCAAGAGTAACATTAATGTATTGTGAAGTCATAGTACTAGTCATGAAACAACAATTTTTGGCCACAAATGCACATACTTTTTCTATTACACTTGGAGAATGTTTGTGAAATGGTGTTTTTATGTAATCTCTTAGTCATGGGTCCTCTCTAAGTTTTTTTGATGTGTTTAGTTGTGTCAAGCTTGATTATACCATGTTGTAGCGACTACAACCACCCTCCAAAATTTTGGCTCGCATGCAAATTTCAGAGCCTACCTTGGATCCTATGATCGATCGTCCTTGGTCACTTGTTTGTAAGCTGATGATATCAAGCTTCCCATCCTTGATGTTAATATTTGTTCATGTTCTCATATTTATGCAACAAGTGTTATCTTTGGGCATAGGGATTGTTGTTTGTCATGCAAAGGGAATGTTGTTTTGATTCAAGGGAAAGCATGTGCGCATGAGTTTCTATCATCACATAGATATGTTTCATGCTTAATTCACGCACTCTTGTCATGAGGGTTGTTGCATCAATCAGAGTATGTTTTATACACTATGGATGGTCTATGTTGCATCACTAAGTGTTCGTGTGTGATCACAGTCAAGTCTTATCGATGTTTACATATGTTTCACTGATCTCATACTTAGCCAAATTCCCAAGCAACTTACCCTCATTTAGCCTCTTAGAATTGTGCATTTTTCTTCTGCAACCATCAAGCTACCTCCCTTGCCTGTTGGAAATCCACAGCGAGCATAAACCCTAGAATCCCTTGACATCCAAAAATGCGTAGTGGTTTCCCCCAGTGTCTGTCCCCAGCCAGAACCCATTGTCTCTAGAAATTGCGGTATTTTCCCTCATTTGATCAATCTACCTTGCAACCTGAAATTGCACAGATGTGTCCTCCTGGAACCCATCTTGTGCTAGTGCCTTGCATGCACAAACTGTGCAGTATTTTCTCTTAGCTGCCCAGGCTACACTGCATTCATAAAATATGCAGATGGGCCTCCTAGGGCCTCATTCCAACATCAGTGAATGCCTGTTGAAAAATTCTTATCTATCTCTCAGTGACTACAGGAAAAGATTACATGCTGAGATCACTCCCAAGCAGTTGAGGAGAAGGGCCAAGAGACTAAGTGATGGAAAAAGATCAAGACTACATGAATGATCATCTCGAGGGTGAGTATGGTAAATAAAGAACACCTTTCAAAGTACAACTCATAGTTGAGTTTGTAGGAATTATTTTCATTGTCATATCATCTTGTCTTCGGTAACATGCATGTGTGCAAACAAAAAAAAGTCATTTCATGTGTTTTCTCTACATGTCTTGCTTCCTTTCGCTTGTTTGACTAACTATTGTCTTTGGCATGTTTATTGCCTTGTAATGCTTGTGACCTTGTTCTAATGATATTAAAGGTTTTTCTTTGTGTGCATGAGTTGTTTCTACTATGTAAACACCCATCACACTGACACACAATGTTGTAAGAATTGTCGCATAAGTGTCGTCACGGTCGTCCGAGAGTCTATCCGAAGTGTTGCACTTGTCTCTTTCACCATTAGATAGTCCCGCAGTCATTCAGACTGAGCATATGTTGGCTTGTGGTATGAGGTGTCCTATCGTCGAGTCATGTTGAGTGTGTGTTCACAAGGTCATGTATACATGAATTCACTCACTCACACACAACCAATTTTATGAAAAGTTGTCAACCAGACCACCCTCCATCAACAGGGCCTCCACTGAGCTGCATTGCATAGTCTCAGCCCTCAGTGACCAAGCACTGTTTCCCAAAACTGTGCAAAGCTTGAGGCTGCCCTCTAGGTAGTCTACACTACACAATCCTAGAATCAACCTAGCTGATTGTCACCCAAAACAACGTAGAAGTTGCCCAAGAAACCATATCATTCTACGCTTCCTGCAATCCTATTTATCAAGCCTCCCACTGGTCAACTCAAGAATTTGACTTAAGCAGTGACCTAGGGCTACACTCATCCCCAAAATTACATAAAAGTTGTCTGCCTGCACTTCCGGAAGAAACTGCACAAACATGAGAGACATGAACCCCCTGCCTACTACTGCACTATCCAACGAAATTGTGCATTTTTTTTCAGGAAGTTCCCCTACATGCCTGCTCATCACTCCTAAAAATTGCGTAGTTTTTTTAAGCGACTTCCACCTGCTACCGGAAATCCCACTCAGCCTAGAAATTGCATAGACATAAACCTTCTTGACTACCTCCCAGATTTGCGTAGTTATGACTAACAGGCTCCCCCAACCTGATCCCGGCCTCCTCTGGAAATTTACTCAGTTTTCATTGCCAGTACCTCCTGTTGCCCATGCTGCCTTCTCTAGAAAAACTATGCAATTCTGCCTCCCAGATGAGCTAGATCCCACAGATGTCACTGTTGTCCCAAACTTCTCATCCCATCCTCCTAGTGACCTCTGTGTAGTTCTTCCCGACAGTGTCCCAGAGACTCGCATCCTAGCTTGACATGTGCTCTACGTTGTTCAGAGCCTTGTCCTTTCTCCTGGTCACCAACACCCAAAGACGAAAGACAATGCATCATGGTAGACTACGAGATTTATGGATTTGATGTTGTCTCATCATGACTGATTGCAGAAACAAGTACATGGATGAGACATGGCGTGATGATGAATAGGATGACCAAGGAACGCATGCTATAAGACTCGCTTGCGGTTGGACAAACACACGTAGCATACCAAGTAGCAAGCAAAGGAGACACATGCACATGCATGAACCATCAAGCAAACAGTAAGACCATTGAAGATTCCATGCACTCTATCATGTAGAGGTTAAGCTATGGTACACCACGAGCACACTCATCACTTAGCAACACAACCAACATGTGCATACCAGTAGTGTCATGTTGAGTTGTGTCATGAGCTATCTCAGCCACATCACTAGTATGGGCCATACTTGTTGTGATCAATGTCATGTAGTGTGGAAGTCCAAGAGACCCATGGATGAAGTCAAAGAGACATGTAAGTCAAAGAGTCATGTAAGTTGAATAGTGATGAGGGAATTCAAACAATCACAAGGGTCAGTTTCAACCTTGGTTATATATACCACCTCATTTGTACAACAAAAGACTTTTCATGTTGGCTCCTCCCACATAGCCTTGAGAGACTGTAATATTTTCTTTGAGGAGTGAGCAGTGGTTCCAATGCTCCACTACCAGGGCTAGTGATGTATGGTGTACAAATGTGTCTTGGAACTTTCGCTTAATTCATAAGCTTGTCATAGGCTAGCACGCTTTAATGCATGTATTGTATCCGTTTGTAAGACTATTCTTTAGAGGCTTGTAATGCATGTTGCTTTAACTTGTACTAAGATAGTTGAACTATTTCAGTTGTTTTAGTGCATAGACTGTTGGAAATTTGTTGTATCAGTTTTTATCGTTGTCTCACCCATGTGGACTACTCCGCCGGACACTAGACAGACTCATTCTTGTAAACTTGTTATAACGACTGTCGCAAACATGTGGACACTCCGTTGGGTGTTGTATGTGCTATCTATTCACCTTTGTGTAGTGACTATCGTATTCGTGTGGACTACTCCATCATAAGCTGCACAGATCCTATTGTGCGGTGTGTCTCTACCTGAGTTGGGAATACTCCCTTTCGACTTGAGACTCACTTTGTCCCTCCCCCTCTGCAGTGAAATAAAATTGACACAAGTGACACTAAGCACTCACCAAGCACATGAACCTCATTGTTTGAACACTAAGTATACCATTCTCATGTGTTGACAAGAAAGAGCTAAGGCATATCTTTAAGACAATGGAAACCGATCCATCATATCGGATGGTATTCCTACACCAAATAGTGTGAGGTCTAGTTGGGGCTTCATACCAAGGAGATCCCCTGAATGTTGGTGGATCTAGCACCGTTAATATTTCTGGCATTAGAAGGAGGGTCAGATGACAAGTTGAGTCCTCACAATCTATTTTGAATCTTCGCATACTTATCATGAATAACCATAGAATTTCTCCTTCGAAGTGTATGTCTTATGGAAACGACTTTGAAATATCAGAGGAACTTTAGAATTCCTTGTCACAACACACATATGAAGGTGAAGGTGGAATGACCTTACTTGAACACAAAATTTCCTTTACAGTTACGTGTCTCAAGTATAAAATCCATGAAGATTACATGACATGCTTGCTGTTCATATTCACATTCGAGGGCACTCACTGCTATGGTGTGCAACGTTGCCTGATAACTCTATTCACTTTCTCACTCATTTTATCGTAGATATAGACCGTGCTTTCCATCATTTTGACCATAAAGAACTCACTAAATAAATTCTAAAATTACGCAAATCATCTGTTGAATTCGTTGAGCAATTTTACACACGCTTTCATAATCTTGCATACCGATTTCTTGAAGGTGAAATTGATTGTGAATTTCTCGATGGAAGATGTAGTTATCTTCCTCACTTATACAAAAATCCACAATTCGTATAATCATTTGAACCTCTCCCAACATACCTTGGTGTTAGAGCTACCAAATCTAAGATGGACAAAGTCACTGTCACAAGTGACTGTTCATCCTCTTCTCATCAAACAACTCTAGCTCCATAGTGTGAGATGGGAGAAGGTGCGCGCACATCTGTTGAACTATCACATCCTCCTACCACACATGCACTTGATATCTGCACATATTTGGATTGCAAGCCTACTGGTTGTCATGTGCACTTATTATCTCAACCTCTGTCCTTGCATTTTGTCGATCCTTCAGATTGTACTGTCTTGTGTTCTTCTGTTCTAGACTCCACACTTGTTGTGAACGATGATCAAGTTTTTGACGGAGTTGGTGTTGTGCAACCAACTTGTGCTATCATTCATGATGAGTGTGTGTGGGAATATGAAGAAGAACCCACGGTGAAGGATGACTCCCTTCCATTCGTGCCTCATCCTCTCTATCCTAACATCTCTTGTGATTCTACCACTTTTGATTTTCCCTGTGAAAACTCATCTCCAGATGTTTCTACTTCCAATCATTCACAGGACACACTGGATGTCAACCTGTCATTACATTGCAGAGAGGACACATCTTCCTCTGAAAATATATCCCATCTGTCATTTGTCATTTCTGAAAACAAAGAGGGTGAAAATTCTTGTTCCTCATCTACCCCTTTGCACGATTCATCAAATCATGAGGATGTCGACAAACATCCCAAATTTTTTGATCATGGTTGTCGTGATCTCTGTACTTCTTCATTTGATCATGATGTTGATTCACTCATTGTTAATCTTTCTAAGCCACTGGTCTCTGATGATCTATATATTGATGAAGTGGAAAGCCCACAGGATGTCGAGACACTTCATCCTGATCTGATGGTTATGTTAGGCCCTCGTTTTCCTAAGGCTAGTTCCACTTATGATCAGAAAATTTTCGAAACACCCAAAGCTTCTCATCACTCTTTGCTTTGCATTGAAGATCAATCAAACACATAGATTTCGCTTCCTCCACCGAAATCACATGATCCCATCACTTATGCACTGGAGGAACCATACAAAGCAAGTAGACTTGCAAGGCAAAAGTTGTCTCTCTTTCTCATGTTTTCTTGTATGTCACAGTCAAAAGAGTACGCATGCTTATCATCCGCACACAGTGTGTCACAACACCATGTTATGTTTGTAGAATGCTTGTCTTGTGCTTTCACTCTTTTCTTTTTTTGTGGATGCTTTAGAACTCAGAGAATGTTGGTATTCGTTGATCTATCTTTCTTGTTCACTAGTTTACATGCATATCTTTCTTGTTTACCATGCCTTCACCAACATGGGCCAGCCAATGCGCTGGTGGCTGCATTGGAAATATCACTTCATGTGAGTAGGCCTATGCATTGTTTAGCATAGGAGTAGGAGTAGTGTTTTCTTTCTTTCTTTGCTTTTCTTCCTAGTTTGCATGTTTTCTTTGCTTTCTTACTTGGTTTGGTTTGCTTTCTTGATTTGTTTGCTTCCTTTTTATTCTTCCGCTTTACTTATACTTTTTTCTTTCTTTGCTTGCTTGTACCCATAGGTTAACCTCTCATGAAACCCTGTTTGGCTCTTGAGACAAGCCAGGAAAATCTAAGAGGACTTGTATAGCCATAAACATCTAGTTATCTGTTGTCATCTCTCTTTATGAAGAGCTTGTTGTCTTCAGTCGATGATTCCTTGATGGAAAATATGTTATGTTCAGAGTGAGTCTTGGTGAAAACACAACGCTTGCATTGTTAACTAGTACTGCCTACTCTAATCGGTTCTTTTGGGTTAACCCTAGTCAGCTCAGTCAAGTAGAGTAAGGTGAGGGGGAAAACCTTAACAAGTATGTTAGAGGTATATATAACATGCTTCTTTGAAGGAACAACCTCTTATGCTCTCAATAAGTCGGGATCCCTCTTCCACCTATGAAATAAATAAGTGCCTATGCATAGTTCTTTCAAAAAATGAAAAAATGAAAAATGAAAAACAAATAAGGCTAAAGAAGAGAAAGGCTTCCTGTTCTGAGAGGTGATACAAGTAACTCTACTGGGGTACTTACTAGGCTCGCTGGAAGCAGAGCGATGCTTGTGTTGTTGCGTGACTCCGTTAGGGTACTGTCTAGGCTTGCTGGCAGCGGAGCAACACCAGAGATGAAACTTAAACTCTGACAGTTATATTACTTGTGCATAAATATACCCCTCATCCCCAATTGAAACAAATTATTTGACTTGTCTTGGAATGTGTGCTAACCGATTAAGACAATGGTAGGGACTACATATTTCACACAAGTTATCGAAGAAGCCATCACGATCAAAGAATCGAATAATACTTACAGAAGGGTTAGAATCACTTTTCACGAAACAAGGTCCATACAGAGAGCTAGAGTTCTACCATTGTGTCACCAATGTTGTAGCGGCTACAACCACCCTCCAAAATTTTGGCTCGCATGCAGATTTCAGAGCCTACCTTGGAACCTGTGATTGATCATCCTTGGTCACTTGTTGGTAAGCTGATGATATCAAGCTTCCCCTCCTTGATCTTAAGAGTTGTTCATGTTATCATATTTATGGAGCATGTGTCATCTTTGGGCATAGGGATTGTTGTTTGTCATGCAAAGGGAATGTTGTTTTGCTTCAAGGGAAAGCATGCACACATGAGTTGCTATCATCACATAGACATGTTTCACACTCAATTCATGCACTCTTGTCACAAAGGTTGTTGCATCAAGCAGAGTATGTTTTATACACTCTTTATGGTCTATGTTGCATCACTAAGTGTTCATGTGCGATCACAGTCAAGTCTTATCGATGTTTACATATGTTTCACTGGTCTCACACTTAGCAAAATTCCCAAGAAACATAGCCTCATTCAGCATCCCAAAATTCTCCACTTTGCTTCTGCAACCATCAAGATCCCTTCCTTGTCTGTTGGAACTCCGCAGTGCATAGAGACACCAAGGGCCAACATCTCTTGACATCCAAAACTACACAGTGGTTTCCCCTAGTGTCTTTCCCCAGCTAGAACCCATTGTCTCTAGAAATTGTGCAGTATTGTCCCTTAGCTGCTCAGTCTTCCTTAAAACCTGAAACTGTACGATGTTTCCTCCTGGAACCCATCCCATGGTAGTGCCTTGTATGCAAAAACTACCTATTATTTCCTCTCAGCTACCTAGACTACACTGCATTCAGAAACTACGCAAATGGGCTTCCCAGGGCCTCATTCCAGTAGCAGCCACTACCCGCTGAAATAATGCTTATTTATCTCTTAATGCCTATAGGAAAATATAACATGATGAGATCACTCCCAAGGAGTTGAGGAGAAGGGACAAGAGACTAAGTGATGGAAAAATATCAAGACCACATGCAAACTCCATCGGATACATGATCATCTCGAGGGTGAGTATGGTAAGTAAATAACACCTTTTGAAGTACACCTCTTAGTTGATTTTGTAGGACTACTTGTCATTGTCATATCGTCCTGTATTTAGTAACATGCATGTGTGAAAACACAAAAAAATTTATGTCATGTGTTTCCTCTGCATGTCTTACTTCCTTTCACTTGTTTGACCAACTGTTGTCTTCGACATGTTTATTTCCATGTCATGCTTGCGACCTTTTTTTGGTGATATCAAAGGTTTATCTTTGTGTACATGAGTTGTTTCGACTATGTAAACACTTTTCGCATTCACAAAAAATGTTGTAAGCACTGTCGCAAAAGTGTCGTCACGGTCATCAGAGAGTCTACCTGAAGTGTCACACTTGTCGTTTTCACCATTAGACATTCTTGTAGTCAATCACACTGAGCATATGTTGGCTTGTGGTTTGAGGTGTCCTGTCGTTGAGTCATGTTGAGTGTGTGTTTTCAAGGTCATGTATACATGATTTCACTCACTCACACACAGCCATTTTTCTGAAAAGTTGTTGATCAGACCACCCTCCATCAGCCAGACCTCCACTAAGCTACACTGCGTAGTCTCAGCCCTCAATGACCAAGAAGTGTTGCCAAAAACTGCACAAATCTTAAGGCTGCCCTCCAGGCAGTTTGCACTACACAATCTTGGAATCAACCTAGTTGACTATCACCTAGAACAACGGATAAGTTTCCCAAGAAGCCATCTCTATCTGCGCTTCCCACAAGCTTATATATTAAGCCTCTCGATGGTCAACCAAAGAATTTGACTTAAGGAGTGACCTAGGTTTTCACTTATATCAAAAATTGCACAAAAGTTGTCCGCTTTCACTACCTGAATAAATTGCATAGACATGAGGGACATGAACCCACTGCCTATCACTGCAATATCCCAGGAAATTGTGTCGTTTTGTCATGCAGTACCCCTGCTAGACTGCTTGCCACTTCTCCTGAAAATTGCACATTTTTGTCAAGAATTCCACCTGTTGTCTGGCACCTCGCTTAGCCCAGAAAATTAATAGACATCAGCCTTCTTGAGTGCCTCCCATATCTATGCATTTATGACTAGCAGGCTCCCGCAGCTTGATCTCGGCCTTCTCTGGAAATCTGCGCAGTTTTCACTGCCAGTATCTCATGCTGCCCGCATTGCCTTCCCTAGAAAAATTGCGCAATTTTGCCTCCCAGCTGAGGCATATCCCGCAGATGTCACTGTTTTCCTGAACTATTGATCCCAACCTCCTAGTGACCTATGCATAGTTCTTCTCGATAATGTCCTGAAGCCTCGGATCGCAGCCTGACATGTGCTCTGTGTTGTTCAGAGCCTTGTCCTTTCTCTCAGTCACCCACACGTAGAGACAAAAGACAATGCATCATGGTAGACTATGGGATTTCTGGATTTGATTTCATCTCATCATGAGTGATTGCAAAAACAGGTACATGGATGAGACATGGTGTGATGACGAACGGGATGAACAAGGAGCACATGCTAGAAGACTCACTCGTGGTTGGATGAACACACAAAGCATACCAAGTAACCAGTGAAGGAGACACATGCACATGCATGAACCATCAAGAAAACACCAAGACCATTGAAGACCTTACACACTATTCCATTTGAAGGTGAAGCTATGGTACACCATGAGCACACTCATCACTCAGTAGCACAGTAGCGCGACATGAACAACACATCCAACAGGTGCATACCAGCAGTGTCATGTTGAGTTGTGTCATGAGTCGTCTCGACCACATCACTAGTATGGGCCATACTTGTTGTAATCAATGTAATGTAACGTGGAAGTTTGAAATACCTATGAATGAATTCAAAGAGTCATGTAAGTCGAACAGTCATGAGGGAAGTTGAACAGTCAAAAGGATCAGTTTCACCCTTGGCTATGTATACCTCCTCATTTGTATAGAAAAATACTTTTCACCTTGGCTCCTCCCACATAGCCTTGAGAGTCTGTAATATTTTCTTTGAGGATCGAGAAGTGACTCTAACCCTCTAGTACTAGGGATAGTGATGTATGGTGTATGAGTGTGTCTTGGAACTTTCACTTAATTCGGAAGCCTGTCACAGGCCAACACATTTACACACATGTATTGTATCTGTTTGTAAGACTATTATTTGGATGCTTGCAATGCATGTTGCTTTAACGTGTACTAAGATAGTTGAACTATTTTGGTTGTTTTAGTGCATACACTATTGGAAATGTGTTGTATCAGTTGTTATCATTGTCTTTCCCATGTGGACTACTCTGTCAGACACTAGACATACTCATTCTTATAAACATGTTATAACAACCATCGAAGTCGTGTGGACTACTCTGTTGGGTGTTGTATGGGCTATCTGTTATCAAAGAAGCCTCATTACTCAAAGAAATGACTTTTTACCTTGGCTTCTCCAATTAGGCATTAGAGAGGAAGATAGTTCTTTTGGAGAGTGAGTAGTGGCTCAACGCTCCACTATTGGCGCTACTGGTGTTTCATTTTATCAATTTATGTTGGAACTTTTTCTTAACGTTTGAAGCTCATTGAGACAACACACTTTCATGCTTATATCTTAAATGTTATAAGAATATTCTTTGGATGTTTGTGGAATATTTTAGCATTTTTATGTACTTAAAAAATTTAACTATTTCATTGGGTTTGGTGCTCATCTTATTGATTTTGTGTTGTAATTTCATTAAAACGTGAAGTATTTCGCTAGTTGATTACAAATTATTTCATATGTATGTGTGTGTGTGTCTTTATTGGAACAATACTAATACTTTTCTTCTAAAGGCTCAATTTCTCTTCCCTTCCAGTGAAAGAACCTTGATACATTTGCAATTGAACACTTCACAAGGCATACTTACTTGCTCATTCAAAAGTACATGTGTGTTTCTTTCTTATGCTTACTTTTGTAGCCAAGGAGAATATTTAAGTATAATGGCAGTCTGCCCACATTTCTAGATGGGGCTCCTATACCAAATGGTGTGAGGTCTAATTGGAACTTCATATCGGGGAGACCCCTTGTATGTTGGCAGGATTGAGCACCATCAACACTATGGCACTAGAAGGAGGGAAACCTTTATATGGATGACAATTCACCACATCCTAACAACCAACAATCTGTGCAAGGTAATAATGATATGATTTTAACTTCAACTCATATTCCTGAGATAGGAGATTCATCTTATGAAAGTTCGAACAAGATTTTGAAGTCACTTACGATCAACTTCAGACAATCTGACCTATTACTCATCAGTTTTCAAGAGTTCTTGGTTCACTTCCTGTCACTACTAATCTACCTCATAAGTTGATAAAGAAAGAAACAAAATGTCACAATGTATTGGTTTCTTCAGTGGAATATTTGGTTACTATAGCCCTTGAAGAATTAGTTGATTCTACGGAAATAAGATATCAATAAGGGAAACATCCACCTATTGAGGAGGATTTGGAAGGAGGAAGGGAGGATTTTCAATTTTGTGATGAAGAACAATTGAGACAACAAGAAGAATGTGATTATAATGAAGATTTGAATAGTGAGGGAGACGAATATTTAGATTTATAGGGAGAAGAAGAAGAAGAAGAGGACATGGCTGATGAACAATTGGATTGGATGACCCAAGGGTTTCTTTCTCTTTTGGGAAATATTCATCGTATGCCTAAACACCTGGAAAATCTACTTTCAAAGTTTGATCTTGATAAGAAGAAGAAATTTGAGGACCATATTGATGACTTCGACAAGCATTTGTGAATGCTTGAGGTATGTTTTGATGACATTTATTGTATAATTTGTTCGTACACTCTAGAAGGTAGAGCATCAGTTTGGTACCACAGTCTTTTGCCTAATTCAATCCATAGTTGGAGGGAGTTCAAGAAGTTGTTCTTGGATAAATTGTTGATGACAAAACTCCTGCATGTTGCTTGGAGAACTCAAGAATCTTAAGTACTAAAGTGGGACAAATCCCACGAAGAGAAAGGAAAGCACACCAAATTTCAAGCCCTGAGGATTGGACCATATACAATCATTGAGAATATTGGCCACCATTCTTACAAGTTTAAATCCTTAATTGGGAGGATTTACAATCTTCTCATCAATGGCCGAGCATCACCAGTATCAAAGGCGCCATATAGGATGAGCACATTGGAGTTGGTAGAATTGAAGTTGCAGTTGAAATAAATGCTTGATAATGGATACATCAGGCCAAGCATGTCGCCTTAGGGTGCACTGGTATTATTTGTGAAGAAGAAGGATGGTACTGTTAGGTTACGCATTAATTACATGTAGTTGAACAAGGTAACCATTAAGAACACGTATCCATTTCTGAGGATTGATGACTTATTTAACCAGTTGAAGGGAGCAGTGTGTTCTCGAAGATTGATCTGAGATCCAGATACCATTAGGTATGCATCAAAGAAGAGGATATTTACAACGCTGTTTTTTGGACCAGGTAAATGCATTATGAGTTTGTTGTAGTTCCATTTGGTTTGACTAATGCTACAACTACTTTGATAATCTTGATGGATAGTGTGTTGCATCCTTATTTGAACAAGTTTATTATTGTGTTAATTGATGATATATTGATATATTACAAGAATGAAGAAGATCATGTTGAACACTTAGTAGTAGTGTTGGGATTGATAAGAAAGAATCAACTATATGCCAAACTTAGTAAGTGCAATTTCTTTCATACATAGGTACATTACTTGGGACATGTTATCTCCAAGGAAGGCACAACAGTGGATCCAAAAAATATAAGAGCTATCATGGAATGGGAAACTCTTAAGAATGTTAGTTAGGTAAGTTCATTTATGGGGTTAGAAGGTTACTACACCATTAGGAAATTATCGCGGATTACATATCCTATCACATCATTCCAACAAAAAGGGAAGAAATTTGAATGGATAGAGGAATGTGCAATAAGTTTTGAGTAGTTGAAGCAGTTGTTGACAAATGCTCCAGTTCTTGAGATTGAAGATACAGATAAAGAGTTTGTAGTGTGTACATGTGCTTGCAAGAGAGGGATTGGTGGAGTCCTTATGTAGTAAGGACAAGTAGTGTGCTATGAATCAAGGAAATTGAATGAGTAAGGGCATAACAGTGTGACACATGATATTGAGTTGGTAATGATCATCCATGCATTGAATATGTGGAAGCACCATCTTCTTGGCACAAGGTTTATTTTGCTAAGTGATCACAACTAATTGAGATACTTGTTTGACCAATTTAATTTGAATACCATGAAAGCTATATGGTTGGACACGATCAATGAGTTTGATTTTGAGATTAGGTACATTGAAGGTAAAGAGAACAGGGTTGTAGATTCCCTTAGTAGAAGAATGCAGGTGAATCATATAACAGATTGTAAAACCATTATAGGAGATGATAAAGAGAGATGCTACATACAAATGGGATAAGAAGGAGAAAGATGTTTTTTCCTAGATTAATAAAGCCATAGTTGATGCTACAACCTTATATAGTATGGATTTTGGCAAATAAATTTTTTGTTATACTTTCGCTTCTAACTCATCTATTGCGGCCGTATAAGCACAAAAAGAAAATCCATGAAATGAGTGGCCTATATCTTTCATGAGTGCTAGCTTACATGGATCAGAACTAAATCATCCCCACCATTGATAAGAAAGTGTACCCAATGTACAAGGCCATTAAACGCTTTAGGCCTTACCTCCTAAAATCTCACACGATTATTTATGTACCTCATCCAGTGGTTAGAACACTTTTCATAGAACAAGAACTGGCTGAGAGGAAGGAAAAATGGATGACATGCATACAAGAATATGACCTTGAGTTTAAGCTAGTTCACACCATCAAAGGCCATTGTCTCTATCATTTTGCAACTGAAGCAATGGATTCACCAGAAGAAGACTCTTTTGGGTGGGAATAAGAAATAGAGATGTATAATGTTAAGGGAGCTCCTCCTACAAGTACAACCACATCTTGGTATATAGACACAAAATATTTGGAGCATGGAACCTTGCTTGCACATTTATAGAATAAAATAAACAGGGAAATTTTTGTTAAAGCATTATCTTACCAGCTTTTGAATGGTTTGCTTTCTCTAAAGCACCACAATGGTGTCTAGCTTATATACTTAGAGCCTACAAATTCAGAATGGGTATTAAGAGATATTCACATTGGACCAGCAGGTGGACACTTTGCGGGTGATACCACTGCTCATAAAATGATGAGGGTTAGTTATTTTTTTTCTACATTATTTAAGGAAGCTCATGCCTATGCCCAATAAAGCCCAATATGTCAAAGGTGTGTTGGTCATGATCGTAATTTAGTTTCCCCATTGCTACCCATAGAAATCAAAGAAACATTTCAACAATGGGGATTGGATTTCATTAGCAAAATATTTCCTCATTCATCAAAGAAACACCGATACATTCTAACCACAACTGATTATTTCACTTAGTGGACCAAGTAAGTTTTACTAAGGCAAGTTAATGATAAAAAATTCATCTAATTTCTTAAAAATAACATCATTACCAGTTTCGAAGTTCCTACATCACCCGCCTTTGATAATGCAACATATTTTTCCTTGCTAAATCTTTATGAGTTTGCATTAGAAAATGGTATTGACTTAAAGCATGCATTAAATTACTACCCATAGGGAAATGGTTTGGATAAGTCTGCCAACAAAAAAGTGATCTCTATTATCAGGAAGAATTTCTTCTTTGAACAAAAGAACTGTTATAAAGCTTTGGCGAATTCACTATGGGATGACCGTGTCACTCCCAAATGCTCTATGAGGACCTCTCCATACTTGCTTGTATATGGAAAATAGGTTATCCTTCCATCGAACATATACCTTCCTACCTTGTAGCTTTCCCAGGAATCTCTAGGCAAGCCATATCTCCTTGTCCAAAGTTGGATAGATACTCTTCTCAAGCTTGAGGAAGAAAGGCTCAAAGTGAAAGAGAAGTTCGTTGTACACAAGATTTGACTCAGGTTTTGGTTTGATAAGAAATCCACAGGGAGAAAACACTTTGGTGTGGGTGACCTAGTACTAAAGTGGGACAATTCCCATGAAGAGAAAGGAAAGCACACCAAATTTCAAGCCCTATGGATTGGACCATATACCATCATTGAGAATATTGGCCACTATTATTACGAGTTGAAATCCTTATATGGGAGGATTTACCATCTTCTCATCAATGGACGAGAATCACCATTATCAAAGGCACCATATAGGATGAGCACATCGGAGTTGGTAGAATTAAAGTTGTAGTTGAAATAAATGCTTGACAATGGATACATCAGACTAAGCATGTCGCCTTACGGTGCACTGGTATTGTTGATGAAGAAGAAGGATGGTACTCTCAGGTTATGCATTGATTGAATGTAGTTGAACAAGGTAACCATTAAGAAAAAGTATCCACTACTGAGGATTGATGACTTATTTGACCAGTTGAAGGGAGAAGCGTGTTCTCGAAGATTGATTTGAGATCCGGATACCATGAGGTATGCACCAAAGAAGAGGATATTTACAAGACTTTTTCAGACTAGGTAAATGCATTATGAGTTTGTTGTAGTTCCATTTGGTTTGATTAATGCTCCAACTACTTTTTTGATCTTCATGGATAGTGTGTTGCATCCTTATCTGAACAAGTTTGTTATTGTGTTAATCGATGATACATCGATATATTATAAGAATGAGGAAGATCATGTTGAACACTTAGTAGTAGTGTTGATATTTTTATCTTTTAGGTTTCTGCGATCTTCATAATTGTGTAGATCATCTTCCAGATTCATTGCATTAGGTTTCTTGTTTTGATCGACGTTTCAAACCAGCGACGGTGGTTCATCTTTAGGATGTGAAATATTAGTGGACAATTGGTCTTATTATTCAGTTTAATAAATAGATATATGAGATGCATTGCTGACAGATATTAGGGATTATTAAATTATTATTGAATTATTATTTTAATAGGGTAATAGTTGTTTTAATTTATATCCTATTATTTTAATTATGTTTTATCATAATTTTTTTGCTTTATATTTTGTTATTTGAATTATATTTATTTCTTTTATGTTGCAATTATTTATTAAGATTAATACATATTATCATAGTTATGAAATTTATATGATTAAGATATTTTAATATGTTAAATTGAAGTTAGTTTAGAGATTTTTATTGTTAATTTTAAATTCTTGTTAAATTTATTAAGGTCATAATTTATTTTCAATTATAATGGATTAAACCATTTTTATTTGTTCTTGGTTAAATAGAGGATAATTATAGAAGGTTACTACACCATTAGGAAATTCTCGCAGATTACATATCCTATCACATCATTCCAACAAAAAGGGAAGAAGTTTGAATGGACAGAGGAATGTGTAACAAGTTTTGAGTAGTTGAAGCAGTTGTTGATAAATGCTCTAGTTCTCGAGATTGAAGATACAGATAAAGAGTTCATATGTGTACACATGCTTTCAAGAGAGGGATTGGTGGAGTCCTTATGTAGTAAGGACACGTAGTGTTCTATGAATCAAGGAAATTGAATGAGCAAGAGAATCATTGTGTGAAACATGATATTGAGTTGGAAATAATCATCCATGCATTGAAGATATGGAGGCACCATGTTCTTGGCAGGAGGTTTATATTGATAAGTGATCACAACTAATTGAGATACTTGTTTGACCAATTGGATTTGAATACCATGAAAGCTAGATGGTTGGACATGATCAATGAGTTTGATTTTGAGATTAGGTACATTAAACGTAAAGAGAACATGGTTGCAGATTCTCTTAGCAGAAGAATGCAAGTGAATCATATAGCAGATTGTAAAACCATTTTAGGAGATGATAAAGAAAGATGCTACAAATAAATGGGATAAGAAGGAGAAAGATGTTTTTTCCTAGATTAATCAAGCCATAGTTGATGCAACAACCTTATATAGTATGGATTTTGGCAAATATTTATTTTTTAATACTTTTGCTTCTGACTCATCTATTGCGGCCATATAAGCACACAAATAAAATCCATGAAATGAGTGGCCTATATCTTTCATGAGTGCTAGCTT
The DNA here is from genome assembly GCA_000404065.3 of Pinus taeda. Classification (NCBI taxonomy): domain Eukaryota; kingdom Viridiplantae; phylum Streptophyta; class Pinopsida; order Pinales; family Pinaceae; genus Pinus; species Pinus taeda. Next base: position 154,043 of record APFE031467385.1, read on the forward strand.
ACATGGATCAGAACTAAATCATCCCCACCATTGATAAGAAAGTGTATCGAATATACAAGCCAGTTAAACACTTTAGGCCTTACCTCCTAAAATCTCACACGATTATTTATGTACCTCATCTAGTGTTTAGAACACTTTTCATAGAACAAGAACTGGGTGGAAGGAGGGAAAAATGGATGACATGCGTACAAGAATATTACATTGGGTTTAAGCTAGTTCACACCATCAAAGGCCATGGTCTCTATCATTTTTCAACTGAAGCAATGGATTCACCAGAAGAAGACCCTTTTGGGGGGAATAAGAAATAGAGATGTATAATGTTGAGTGAGTTCCTCCTACAAGTACAACCACATCTTGGTATATAGACATACAAAAATATTTGGAGCATGGAACCTTGCCTACACATTCATAGAATAAACTAAAGAGGGAAATTTCTCTTGAAGCATTATCTTACTAGCTTTTGAATGGTTTGCTTTCTCTAAAGCACCACAATGGTGTCTAGCTTAGATGGTTAGAGCCTACAAATTCAGAATGGGTATTAAGAGATATTCACAATGGAATAGCAAGTGGACACTTTGCAGGTGATACCACTGCTCATAAAATGATGAGGGTCAGTTATTTTTTTTCTACATTGTTTAAGGATACTCATGCCTATGCCCAAAAATACCCAATATGTCAAAGGTGTGTTGGTCATGATCAAAATTCAGTTGCCTCATTGCTACGCATAGAAATCAAAGAAACATTTCAACAATGGGGATTGGATTTCATTAGCAAAATATTTCCTCTTCATCAAAGAAATGCCGATACATTCTAACCACAACTGATTATTTCACTCAGTGGACCAAAGCAATTTGACTAAGGCAAGTTAATGATAAAAAATTCATCTAAATTCTTAAACATAACATCATAACCAATTCCGTCGTTCCTACATCACCCGCCTTTGATAATCCAACATATTTTTGCTTGATAAATCTTTATGAGTTTGCATTAGAAAATGGTATTGACTTAAAGCATGCATTAAATTACTACCCATAGGGAAATGATTTAGCTGAGTTCGTGAACAAGAAATTAATCTCTATTATCAAGAAAATTTTCTTCTTTGAACAAAAGAACTGGCATAACGCTTTGGCAAATTCACTATGGGGTGACCGTGTCACTCCCAAACGCTCTATGAGGACCTCTCCATACTTGCTTGTATATGGAAAATAGGTTATCCTTCCATCGAACATATACCTTCCTACCTTGCAGCTTTCCTAGGAATCTCTAGGCAAGCTATATATCCTTGTCCAAAGTTGGATAGATACTCTTCTTAAGCTTGAGGAAGAAGGCTCAAAGTGAAAGAGAAGTTTGTTGTACACAAGATTTAAATCAAGTTTTGTTTTGATAAGAAATCCATAGGGAGAAAAAACTTTGGTGTGGGTGACCTAGTACTAAAGTGGGACAAAGCCCATGAAGAGAAAGGAAAGCACACAAATTTCAAGCCTTGTGGATTGGGCCATATACCATCATTGAGAATATTGGCCACCATTCTTACGAGTTGAAATCCTTGTATGGGAGGATTTACCATCTTCTCATCAATGGACGAGAATCACTAGTATCAAAGGCACCATATAGGATAAGCACATCAAAGTTGGTAGAATTGAAGTTGCAGTTGAAATAAATGCTTGATAATGGATATATCATCTTAGGGTGCACTGGTATTATTTGTGAAGAAGAAGGATGGTACTCTTAGGTTATGCATTGATTACATGTAGTTGAGCAAGGTAACCATTAAGAACAAGTATCCATTGTTGAGGATTGATGACTTATTTGACCAGTTGAAGGGATCAGTGTGTTCTCGAATATTGATCCGAGATTCAGATACCATGAGGTATGCATCAAAGAAGGGGATATTTAAAGACTTTTTTTTTTCAGGCCAGATAAATGCATTATTAGTTTGTTGTAGCTCCATTTGGTTTGACTAATGCTCCAACTAATTTTATAATCTTGATGGATAGTGTATTGCATCCTTATCTGAACAAGTTTGTTATTGTGTTAATTGATGATATATTGATATATTATAAGAATGAGGAAGATCATGTTGAACACTTAGTAGTAGTGTTGGGATTGAGAAGAGAGAATCAACTGTATGCCAAACTTAGCAAGTGCATTTTCTTTCATACATAGGTACATTACTTGGGACATGTTATCTCCAAGGAAGGCATAATAGTGTGTCTGGAAAATATAAGGGCTATCATGGAATGGGAAACTCTTAGGAATGTGGGTTAGGTAAGTTCATTTATGGGATTAGAAGGTTACTACACCATTGGGAAATTCTCACAGATTACATATCCTCACATCATTCCAACAAAAAGGGAAGAAATTTGAATGGACAAAGGAATGTGCAACAAGTTTTGAGTAATTGAAGTAGTTGTTGATCAATGATCCAGTTCTCAAGATTGAAGATACAAATAAAGAGTTCATAGTGTGTACATATGCTTTCAAGAGAGGGATTGGTGGAGTCCTTATGTAGTAAGGACAAGTAGTGTGCTATGAATCAAGGAAATTGAATGAGCAAGAGCATAACTTTGTTACACAAGATATTGATTTGACAATGACCATCCATGCATTGAAGATGTGGAGCCAGTATTTTCTTGGCAGGAGGCTTATATTGATGAGTGATCACAACTAATTGAGATACTTGTTTGACCAATTGAATTTGAATACCAGGAAAGCAATATGGTTGGACACAATCAATGAGTTTGATTTTGAGATTAGGTACATTAAAGGTAAAGAGAACAGGGTTGCAGATTATCTTAGTAGAAGAATGCAGGTGAATCATATAGTAGCTATGAGTTCTTATGGGGAAAATCTACAAGATTGGATCTTACAGGCGAGACAACAAGATGACAGTGATATGGAGCTTAGGCACATGTTACAGCAAGATATAGGTGATTAGGATGTAGAATATCATCTTATGGAAGATGGTTTGATATGGTTTAGGAACATGATCTACGTGTCAAACAACAGTAAGCTTGAGAAGATTATCTTGAGGGAATTTCATGTTAAGCCATGTTTAGGTCATCTAGGATATCAGAATATATTGACAACAATGAAGAATTTCTAATATTAGTCGAATATGAAGAAGGAAGTGAAAGAGTTTGTGGCTAAATGATGGGATTGTCAACAGGTAAAAGCATAGTGTAATAATCCAAGTACATTACTACTGTCGATTCTGATTCCAGAGTGGAAATGGGAGGTCATTTATGGACTTCATTATAGGTTTGTCGAGAACATCTAGAAAAAATGATTACATCATGGTTTTGGTGGACAGGTTGACAAAGGTAGCACACTTAATTCTAGTGAAGTATATGTATTCAGTCGGTGATGTAACACAGATCTTCATCAGGGAGATAGTGAGGTTGCATGGTGTTCTGAGGAAGATTGTGTTGGATAAAGATGCTAAGTTCGCTTCCTAATTCTGGAAAGAGTTGTTTGTAGGTTTGGGTACAGAGTTGGCCTTCAGCACAAATTATCATCCGAAGATAGATGGAAAAACATACGGGGTCAACATAATATTGGAGGACATGTTGAGGATGTATGTGATGCATCAGAAACAAAAGTGGTAAGAGTATCTTCCACTGGTTGAGTTTTCTTACAATAATGGGTATCAGTAGTCAATGAGGATGAGTCTGCTTGAGGCACTGTATGGGCAAAGTTGTAATACTCCTATTAGTTGGAGTGATCTAGTGAACAGGGTGTTGATACGATTGGAGATCTTGGTAGAGATGGAATAAGAAATGCAGGTTATCAAGAAGAATCTAAAGGTAGCATAGGACATACAAAAAATTTATGCATATCAACATAAGTTGTTTAAGGAATTTTAGGTTGGGGAACATGTGTACTTGTGCATCAATCCCAAGAAGACCTCCTTGAGGATTGGGTCATGCATGGAGTTGGAACCCCAATATTGTGGGATTTTTTAGATCCTTAAGAAGATTGGACTAGTGGCCTATAGACTTTCAATACCTCCGACAATGAAAGCCCATGAAGTTTTCCATGTTTCATTTCTTAAGAAGTATGTAAAAAATGTTGATCATGTTATTGATTGGTTTGTATTGCAGGTGGAGCCAGAAGAAGAATTCTAACTAGAACCTCATTTTATTTTACAGAGAAAGATTCTCATGATCCAAAATCGAGAAATCGAGCTAGTTAAAGTGTAGTGGAAGCACTTTGAGCCTAATGAAGCTACATGGGAGATGGTTGATCAAATGTGGGCTATGATCCTTCCTTGTTTTTCGATTTAAGCAAATCAGTTTTCATATATGTATATGGATGTAAATACTGCAATGAGATGCGTTATAAAGCTCCAATAAGTGGTATGGGTGTCATGTTGTTATGTTGGTTTTCATTTCAGCAGGTTGATTATTGCAAATACTGCATCGAGATAATTTATAAAGCTCCATGGGTAGTATGTTTTTCTTTTCAACAATCTTGTTGGTTGTAGGTGTCATTGAACACCGAGGATAGTGTTACCCTAAGGGGAAGGGGTTTGTTACAACAATGATTTAAAATCCTTGTAATAAAGTTAATAAAGGAAAAATAAGACCAAGGTCATGGGACACATATTCCAATTTGAATGTTGGGAAAAACATCCTAGTGTGGGTGTTCATTTAGTTTAATATGGCTAAGGGGAAATTGGAAAAGGAAATGGAAAAGGCATTGAAAAGGCAAAGATGCATTAATTGGAATTTTATTAATGAAAATAAAGGGAATTAGGAGAAAAGGAAGGTGAAAGGTCACATGTTGCATGTGAGGAGGAAAATGAAGGAAAGATGATGGAAAATGAAGAAAATATAGGCCTCACTAATAAAAAGGCTTCTAAGGATTAGTTCACAACCTTTTTTTAGTTCATTTTAAGAGCTCTCTCTCTATTCTCTCTACTCTCTCATACTCTCATACACTTAGAGTATTCTTGGAGCACTCTAGCATTGGAGGAACGAAGGCAAAGGAAGGAAAATAAATCAAAGGGAAGAGAAGATCAAGAGAGGGGGAGTGGGATCAAACAACTAGAATGGAACTAATTGTAGGTATTGAGATGCATGTATGATCCCCTTGCTAGTTTTGGCATGCACACTACACACATGTGTGTATTTGGTTCTCTTGCTGTCATTGGCATGGGTTTTGCCAACTGTGACAATTGTTTTCAGCCTTTCCTTGCCATTTCTGGATAGCCATGGTGTGATGGGGTTATTTTACTCGGTTGAGATGGATTTTTGGATGGTTTCTAAACTGAGTGGGGCGGTATTAGGAAAAAACACAAGGCCTAGGAATCCCTTGACCGGTAATGGTGGGATACACGGTAAAGCTTGGTTATGAATACCCTCGTTAGGCCTAGGAATCCCTTGACCAGTAATGGAAGGATACACGTTAAATCTTATAGGGCAAAGATGAACAAATTACTCATGGATTAGGTGGAGAGATCTAGATTCATCCATGCTTGTTCACTACCAAGTGATTCCTTAATCGGTATGTGGTGAGATTGTGGTAAATCCTGTAGTGTATGTTTATTGTCTGGGAATCCCTTGGTGGGATACATGGTAAAACCTAAACAAGCCTTGCTTGGTTCTATTGTGAGTCCCACATTCATGTTTGGAATATGTCACGGGGGTGATTGGCTGAAAAAAAGATTTGGTTCAACCAAATCTATGGTCAGGTGGTACGTGGAAGTCCCTGACTTGGTCAATTTTCACATATGTTAATAAGGGATCTTTTCCTCTTGTGTTCCATGTGTAAATGTACTTGTTAATATATGGCTTTAATGGTTATTCTATCATTGTTATTCTATTGGTTATATGTTGGTTATAAGAATGGTTTATGACAGGCTTTGGTTATGGATCTTATCATGTTTTGATTAGTAAATAAACTATTAATGAATGTATGATCTAATAGATGATAATACATCTATTGTGAGAGGGAATCAAACCTTCTTGACGAATTTCAGATAAGTATGAGGTGCCTATGTTTAGATGTGTTTATATGACTGTTACATTACATGTTTATGGTATGTTTGATGGAATGACTGTCATGGATGGTAGGGGTAAGGTTAAGTCGTTGTTCAAGTGTTTTCATTAATGGTCTTATTTCATTTTTACTTATCATATCTAAAAGTTTCATGATGTTTTTGGTAGAGGCTTGAGTCCTAGCCCTAAAAAAGTGGCTTAGAATTTCGAGTCTCTAGCATAGATTTGGTTGAAAAAGGCCACAGTCGCATGGATGCCTTGTTGTGGGAGAGATTGGAGTGTCCCAGTTGCATGGAAGGCTTGTCATGGGAGCGACTCGGGGTCTAGTTTAGAAAAACATAAAGTTGGCTCAGAGGTTGGACACCTGGAGGGGTTGGTTTGACCTTGAAGGTTTTGAAGCCCTTGAGGAAGGTCAGTTTGGTCTTGTCTTATCGGTTCCACTTCATTAATTATACATTGGGAGTTGAATCATATCATAGTAACTATTGATCACATGTTTACCCTGGTGGACTGGTTATCTTGGGTAAATGTGGGAGGAGGGCGTTACACATATCATGATTTAAAGACATATGATACACACATCATCTAGCATGTCATTCCTATTAAAGAAGGGGTAAATTTGTTTCAATGAAAGTTAAGAAAATTTCATCTGACACTTGAACCCATAATTCAAAAGGAATTAAATAAATTTCTGGATGCTTGGATCATTTTTAAAGTTCGACATTCTACATGGGTTCCCAACCTGGTTCCTGTTAGGAAGAAGTCTAATGAGATACACCTATGTATTGAATTTTTCAACCTCAATCGGGCTTCAAAACAAGACAATTACCCTATGCCATTTATGGAGAAGATACTCCATATGATATCTAGGTCATAAATTTTCTCATTACTAGATGGGTTAGGCTAGATACAATCAGGTGCTAGTAGAAGAACTAGATCGACTAAAGATTACTTTCAGGCCAAAGTGGAGAACTTTTGCTTTCAAGCACATGCCATTTGGACTTATCAATGTTGGTGCTACATTCCAACCAACCATGGACATCGTATTATGCAGATGATTAGATAGAGTGTAATTGTCTACTTAGATTATGTAACATTATTTTCTAAGAAGAGAATCATATTCGTCATCTAAAGCAGATTTTCGAGCAGTGTCGCAAGTATGGAATATCATTAAATCTGAAAATGAGCATATTTGGTGTGTCCGAAGGTAATCTCTTAGGAAATATAATTACTAAGAGTGGAATCAAGGTTGACCTAGAAAGGATATGAACTATTTCTAAAATCTCTTTTCCCATGATCAGGAAAGCGGTGCAGTCTTTCTTGGGGAAGATCAATTTCCTACGCAAGTTAATTTCTAACTACACATAGATTGTAAAACCATTATAGGATATGATAAAGAAATATGCTACATATAAATGGGATAAGAAGGAGAAAGATGTTTTTCCCCAGATTGAGAAAGCCATAGTTGATGCTACAACCTTATATAGTATGGATTTTGGCAAAGAATATTTTTTGTATACTTTCTATTAGGACCCCATATTATCTATTTTTGACCTTATATTTTGTCATAATATTACCCTTTTCAACCCATAGTTGAAAGCCTTTATTAGTATGTTGACTCAATCATTCTAAAGGTATACAGTAACTCTTCTCATTACTATATGTTTAATTATTCAACACATAATCATGCTATCTTTATAATTGATCCTTGAAGTTGACTAAGTTGCTGAACAATTGTTGAAACTGCCTAAAGCTGGTAGGACTATATTTTGTAGTTGCTGAAATTGCGGAAACAACACGAACCTTGAAGCTGAAACAGCAAGGACAACATGCGAATCTCAAGGAGACAGTTGATATTTGCGTACCAGAGTTGCAACAACAAAGGAATCAGATTGATTATTTGAATAAACTGTTACATTGGTCGTAACGTTCATGATCCACATTACTGTAACAACATTCTGTTAACGGGAACGGATTTCCCTATTTTTGTAGAAAGGGTTGAACTAGAATTTATACTGAAAATATTTTGTAATAGATGTCTCCTCTATAAAGAGGAGACATCTACATTAGAGAGGGGATCGACATAGGATGAACAAGCTGTAACACAGGGATTGTAGCGGAAGGACAAGACTGAATCTTTCTTGTAATATGGTATATTAACGGATGAATACAATTCTGTTTTGAGTATTTTAACTTAGTTTTTGTGTCCTGGGGAATCTTTTGAGAAGGACAGGGCCCACCTTCATCACAAGATTCACCCATCTTCTTTCTGTTGTGTGTTGTCTGTGTGAATTCTGTTTATACCTTATTCATGAGTATTGCTTCTGATGATATCTTACTTTTGCTAAGACTCTGTTTTTCTTTTAATTGATTGATGTTGTACATGAGTGCCTCACTGGTGATTAGGATTTACAGAGTGCATTGGTGAACTGGATAACAGAGGCAGGTGCTGAATGTTCCTACTCTGGGGGATAGGGTCTTGATCCTTTGTTACAGGACAACCATTGTTTACTTTTGCAGATTTACTCTCTTTAATAAATTATCTATTCTTATTCAATTCCTGCAACAGACTATAACTGCTGTAACACAGAGTAGAGGTTTAACAAAGTGTGAGTTGTTTATACTACAACCTTTTATTGCTATTAAAATTGAGTACATACAGTACGTAGTCACCTTTGAAATAATCGTACTTTCCCGGGTTGACAATTTATGTGGCACTCGACTGTTTAAATTAATAAGCAATTAAAGTGACCAACACTTTCGCTTCTGATTCATCTATTGTGGTCGTATAAGCATAAAAATAAAATCCATGAAATGAGTGGCCTATATCTTTCATGAGTTCTATCTTACATGGATCATAACTAAACCATCCCCACCATTGATAAGAAAGTGTACCCAATGTACAAGGCAATTAAACACTTTAGGCCTCACCTCCTAAAAGCTCACACGATTATTTATGTACCTCATCCGGTGGTTAGAACACTTTTCATAAAACAAGAACTGGGTGAGAGGAGGGAAAAATGGATGACATGCATACAAGAATATGACCTTGGGTTTAAGCTAGTTCACACCATCAAAGGACATGGTCGCTATCATTTTGCAACTGAAGCAATGGATTCACCAGAAGAAGACCCTTTTGGGTGGGAATAAGAAATAAAGATGTATAATATTAAGTGAGTTCCTCCTACAAGTACAACCACATCTTGGTATATAGACATACAAAAAATTTTCGAGCATGGAACCTTGCCAGCACATTTATAGAATAAACTAAAGAGGTAAATTTCTCTTGAAACATTATCTTACTAGCTTTTGAATGGTTTGCTTTCTCTAAAGCACCACAATGGTGTCTAGCTTAGATGCTTAGAGCCTACAAATTCAGAATGGGTATTAAGAGATATTCACAATGGACCAGCAAGTGGACACTTTGCGGGTGATACCACTGCTCATAAAATGATGAGGGTCAGTTATTTTTTTCTACATTGTATAAGGATTCTCATGCTTATGCCCAAAAATGCCCAATATGTCAAAGGTGTGTTGGTCATGATCAGAATTCAGTTGCCCCATTGCTACCCATAGAAATGAAAGAAACATTTCAACAATGGGGATTGGATTTCATTAGAAAAATATTTCCTCATTCATCAAATAAACACCGATACGTTCTAACCACCATTGATTATTTCACTCAATGGACCAAAGCAATTTGACTAAGGCAAGTTAATGATCAACAATTCATCTAATTTCTTAAACATAACATCATAACCAGTTTCGACATTCCTACATCACTTTCCTTTGATAATGCAACATATTTTTCCTTGCTAAATCTTTATGATTTTGCATTAGAAAATGGTATTGATTTAAAGCATGCATCAAATTACTACCCATAGGGAAATGGTTTGGCTAAGTCTGCCAACAAGAAATTAATCTCTATTATCAAGAAAGTTTTCTTCTTTGGACAAAAGAACTAGCATAACGCTTTGGCGAATTCACTATGGGATGACCGTGTCACTCCCAAAGGCTCTATGGGGACCTACATGCTTGTATATGAAAAATAGGATATCCTTCCATCAAACAATACCTTCCCACCTTGCATCTTTCCTAAGAATCTCTAGGCAAGCCATATCTCCTTGTCCAAAGTTGGATAGATAATCTTCTTAAGCTTGAGGAACAAAGGCTCAAAGTGAAATAGAATTTTGTTGTACACAATATTTGAATCAAGTTTTGGTTTGATAAGAAATCCATAGGGAGAAAAAACTTTGGTGTGGGTGACCTAGTACTAAAGTGGGACAAAGCCCACGAAGAGAAAGGAAAGCACACCAAATTTCAAGCCTTGAGAATTGGACCATATACCATCATTCTCACAAGTTGAAATCCTTATATGGGAGGAATTACCATCTTCTCATCAATGGTCGAGACCTTAAACATTACTTTTAGTAGCATCCCTGGGCTTTGATCCTTCTTGTGTATAGTTTTGTTTCTTGGTTTTGTGTTGTTTGTTCTTGTTGAGTCTTGTTTCTTTTACATTTGTCTTGGTCAGTGTATATAACTAATACCTTGTGTGAGAGTGTATGTATGGCTCAAAATACCATGTGGCGAAATGAACAAGGATTGTGACAACCTCAACACTTGGGCTATATGTTAGTTCTCCTTCCTTGTTTGGGGAAATGCCTTAAGTCAAGTAATGTCTAGACAGAAAATATGAAACATTCAAGAAGAAAACTTTGAGTGGAACCATGATACTCGTATCTGCTCTAGCATCTGGATTCCTTCAATTGGTATTAAATTGTATTGGTGCTACATGCTAATCCAATCAACTAGAGAAAGGGAAGGGGGAAATCAATAGCGATCAAACCAATATAAGAGGTGTATATAACCTTCTTTAAAGGAACAAACTCTTTTGCTCTCAATAAGTTGCGATCCCTCTTTTGTCCCTATGAAATAATAAGTGCCTAAATGTTGTTCTATAAATAAAGAAAATAAAGGGTGAAAGAAGAGAAAGGCTTCCTGCGTAGAGAGGTGAAGCAAGCAACTTCGCCGATGTAACCACTCTTCCCACATTTGCCCCATTTCACCGGTCTTATAGGGTAAACATGAGATGGGGGGTTACTATGACATGACCTGACATCAAATATTCAATTATGGAAGTGGGGCCGACAACTGGAACTTACTTACCACAAACTTACATCCTGCATGGCTTACAGAACACCCAGGGGCCAAAGGACCATCGTAGGTGACCAAACATTGAGCTAAATTGATTTTCAGTGACCTAACACCCCAAGCGCATGCAAAAGCATGCATGAGTTTCATTGTGACCCTCCAACTACATGCACAAGCCTACCAGAGTGCGGTTGTGACCTAAACTACTTAGTTCAATGCCTGCGGTCCCGAGATCTTAACCACAATTCCATGCTAGCCTCTAGATCACCACCCAAGACATCCCTGAAACTTTCCAGATAGATAAAAAGACTTGAAGAAAATGAAAATCATACCAAAATTGATCAAATAGTTGACCTAACCAAGCCTAACCATGACAATAATTTCGTTAAACATATGGTGAACATGTAATCTACAGGTCATGAATGCATATATGAACATAGGAGTCTAAAACTTGTCTTAGATTCACCAGGAAAGTATAATTCCTGGTCATTAGAGCTTAAATAACACTTGTTATCACATGTGTTCATTAACCATAAAATACTTATAAAATACTAAACCAAACATAGTTAGAGTACATTGAAAATCTATGCTTATAACCATCGCCTAACCAGAGTATTAACCATGACATAACAACCATCAAATTAGCATAATAACATGTACATATGATCATAGAACACAATAAGGAAACTAAGTCAGGGACTTCCACGTGCCACCTGGCCATAGATTGAGATGAACCAAATCTTTCTTTCAGCTAATCACCGCCATGCCATATTCCAATGATGAATGTAGGAACTCAAGCCATAAACAACCAGGGATTCCCATGGATTAAACCACCAACACTCTCAGGCTACCATGATCTCGCCAAAACTGGTCAAGAGATCACATAATAAAAACAATACATAAACAACTAGGGCTTCCTGGATATTAAACCACCTCCACCCTTAGGCTACCATGATCCCACCAAAATCGATCATGAGATCGCTAAGCCAAAAACAAGCTTGGACGCCTCATAATTTATTCACAATTAACTTGAGGAATTTATCTATCTCCACCCACCTATCGAGGGCTTTCTAAATATTAAACCACCTCCACCCCCAACCCCTGGGAATTTTCCTAAGACCACCTTGCCCAGTTCCAAAACCTTCCAGCAATCCAAAGCTCAACCAAAGAAAAGAACCCCATCACACCATGGCTATTTGGAAATGGAAAGGCAAGGCTAAAACCAATGTCACACCTTGAAAACACATGCCAACGATAACAAGAGAAGTGAATACACAAATGCATGTACCATGCATTAAAAAACCATCTAGGAAATCATGCATGCGACCTGTTACCTGCAAGTATTCCTGCTGAAGTTGCTTGATCCAACCTTCCTTTCTTGTCATTTTCTTTCCTTGTCCTTTCTTTGATTTCCTTGCTTACTTTCTTTCTCCTCTTGGTTATCTTCTTTCTCTTTCTCACTTGATCCAAGCTAAAACTGACAAAAAGTTGTGAATTGGTCCTCAAAAGCCTTTTTATCATTGAGGCCTCTATTTTATTCATTTTCCTCTATTTTTCCTTCAGTTTTCCTCTCATGGAAGTTTGTGACCTTTCATCTCCCTTTTCTCTTAATTTCATATTTTTTCATAAATAAATGCCAATTACTGCCTCTTTTCCTTTTCCAATGCCTTTGCCAATTTACTTAGCCATAGATAAACCCAAAGTGGCAACCTCTAGTATGTTCTTCCCAACGTTCAACTTGTAATAAGTGTCCCATCACCTTTGTCTTATTTTTTTCTTTATTAACTTTATTACATGAAATTTTAACCTGAGATTGTTACAAACCCCTTCCCCTTAGGGGAACACCATCCTCAGTGTTCTATGACACCTATAACTAGTCAAAACACTAAAAACCAAAACATACTACCCATGGAGCTTTATAACTTAGCTCGATGTAGTATTTACAATGAACAAGCTGCTGAAAAGAAAAACCATCATGACAAACATGACAACATGGCAATCATAGCGCTTATTGGAACTTTATAACACAACTCATTATGGTATTTACAATAACAACCATACATAGATATATACATATACCAAAACTCCTTTGCCTCAACTGGAAAAGAATGAAGGATACATAGCCTGCATCTGATCCCCCATCTCCCATGTAGCTTCATTGAGCCCAAAGTGCTTCCTTTGCACTTTAACTTGCTTGATTGCTTGATTTCAGAGCATGAGTAGCTTTTGTTGCAATATGCATTGAGGTTCCAACTGGAATTCTTCTTATGGATTCACTTGTAATATAGACCAATCAATCACATGATCAACATCCTTCACATATCTTTTAAACAATGAAACATGGAAAACATCATGGAATTTCACTATCAGCGGCAATGAAAGTCCGTAGGCTGCTGGTCCAATCTTCTCAAAGGATCTCGAAAGGCCCGCAATACCAAGGTGCCAACTTGGTACATGATCCAATTCTCAAGGAGCTCCTCTTGGGCTTTATGCACAAGTACACATGTTCTCCAACCTAAAACTCCTTAAATTCCTTATGTTGATCTGCATAACTCTTCTACTTGTCCTGTGATACCTTTAAATTCTTCTTGATAATCTACATTTCATATTCAATCTCTACCAACATGTCTGGTATAATTAGTACTCTCTTCACTGGATCACTCTAGTTGATAGGAGTATTACAACTCCACCCATAAAGTGTCTCGAACGTACTCATCTTCAAAGACTCTTGATACCCATCATTATACCCAAACTCTACTATTGGAAGGCATTATTCCTACTTCCTTTGTTGGTGCATAACATACATCCTCAACGTATCCTCAAGAATCTTGTTAACCCTCTTTGTCTATCTATTTTTCTATGGATGATAAGCTACAAAGCCAACTCTGTACCCAAACCTACAAATAACTCCTTCCAAAACCTAGAATTGAACTTGGCATATCCGTCGGATACAATCTTCTTAGGAATACCATGTAATCTCACTATCTCCTTGATGAAGACCATAGCTATGTCACTAGCTGAATTAGTATAATTCACTAGAATGAAGTGAGCCACATTGGTCAAACTATAAAACACAACCATGATGGAAGCATGCTATCTAGATGTCCTCAAAAAACCTATAATGAAATCCTTGGAAATGACCGCTCATTTCCACTCTAGAATCAAAATTAGCTGCAATAAACCACCTAGGTGCTTGTACTCTGATTTTACCTATTGATAACCCAAACACCTTATGACAAACTTGACTACCTCTTTCTTTAGATTCATCTAATAATAAAATGTTTTCATAGTTGTTAGAGTCCTATGATATCTCAGGTGACCTGAATATGGTTTGACATGAAATTCCCTTAAGATAAACGTCTTGAGCTCACTATTTTCTGGCACATAGATCATGTCCCAAATCTCACTAAACCATATTCCGTGAGATGATAATCCACCTCTTGATCACTTGTATGTTACCGTTGTAACCTTTACTTAAGTTGTTGGTAAATGTCATCCTACTGTCTTACCTGTAAGATCCGATCCTATAAATTTGCCCCATATGAACTCATAGCTGCAATGTGATTTACTTGCACCCTTTTGCTAAGCATTAGGCGAGTTTTAAGGTATAGAATGGGCCTCCTGAGGAAATTATAAAATAATAGTGGAAATAATAAAATAAGATTAGATTGCATCATCAATTTCTAGAGGGAAAAAAGAAAAAGCTATTTTTTCAACTCATATTTTCAACTTATCTCCCTATGGGTTTACTCAAATTTCAAGCGAAAACACTCATTGTATGTAGAATTTGATTCTTCATCCAAGGAGTACCCATGTTGCATACTTTCAATGGACCTTGCTACACAAAAAAATGAGAAATACAAAAAGAACGTGATTGCAATCACGTTTATTCATGTATTTATCATTTTTCTTGTAGCAGGGTCCATCGAAAGTATGCAACATGGGTACTCCTTGGATGAGGAATTAAATTTTGCATCCAACGAGTCCTCTCACTCGAAATTTGAGTAAAACCTTAGGGAGATAAGTTGAAAATACGAGTTGAAAAAGTAGTTTTATTATTTTATTAATTTTTTAATCTCTTTACTTTTTTACTCCAAAAATGGTGAATCATCCCACATGGTTCATACCATCATCTTGAATCCTACTGGTTCTTATAGATTTTATTTTGGTTTTACATTTTTCTTAGGAGGCCCATTTTAGACCTCAAAATTCCCCTAATGAGCATCTGCAACCCTGCTCTCCTTATCCTTAATGTACATAATCTCGAAGTCAAACTCACTAGTCATGGCCAACCATCTAGCTTGCCACACATTCAGATTAGGCTAGTTAAACAAGTATCTCAACCCACTTTGATCACTCATCAATACAAGCTTCTTTCCAAGAAGATAGTGCCTCCATATCTTCAATGCACGAATGATCGCTGCCAACTCAAGATCATGAGTCACATAATTATGCTCATACTCATGCTCATTCAATTTCCTTGACTCGTAACATACCACATGTCCATCCTACATCAGAACTCCACCAAGTCATCTCTTGCAAGCATCTATACACACCACAAAATATTTATCTAGATCTACAATCTTTAGAACTGGAGCATTTGTAAGAAATTGCCTGAACTACTCAAAATTAGTTGCACATTCCTCTATCCATTATAATTTATTTCCCTTCCTCTTCAAATATGTAATAGGATGGGCAATCCATGAGAAGTTCCTGATGAAACTCCTATGATAACCTTCTAACCCCATGAATGATTTGACTTCATTCAAATTCCTAGGAGTTTCCCATTCCATGATAGCTCTGATCGTTTATGGATTCAATGCTATACCTTCCTTGGAAAAAATATGTCCCAAGTAATGTACCTATGTCTGAAAGAAATTACACTTACTAAGATTGGCATACAACTAATGCGCTCTCAACAATAATAACATTGTTGTTAGGTGTTCTGCATTCTCTTCCTCATTCTTAGAATATATCAATATATCATTAATGAATACTATCACAAACTTGTCCATATAAGGACACAACACACTATTCATCAAACACATGAAAGTAGTTGGAGCATTAGTCAAACCAAAAGGAACCACAACAAACTCATAATCCCCATATCTAGTCTGGAAAGTAGTCTTGTAGATGTCCTCTTCTTTCGTGCATACCCGATGATATCCTGGTCTTAAATCAATCTTCAAGGACACTATTTCTCCCTTCAACTGATCAAACAAGTCATCAATATGTGGCAAAGGATACCTATTCTTAATCATCACCTTGTTCATCTTCATGTGATCAATGCACAACCTAATAGTACCATCCTTCTTCTTCATAAACAACATTTATGCACCACAAGATGACACACTTGGCCTAATGTATCCCTTGTCAATAATTTCCTTCAACTGCAACTTCAGTTCCACTAACTCTAGAGTTCTCATCCTATAAGCTTCCTTTGTTGTTAGTGTCGCTCCTCATACCAACTCAATTGAAATTTTCACTTCCTCATGAGGAGGCAACTTTGAAATATCTGCTTGAAATATGTCTTGAAACTATTGTAAAATCGGATACCTCCTCAAGACTTCTGCATCTTCAACATCCTTTGTCACTGGAAACATACATTGTGAATAATACACACCCTTTCTTGCAGCTGTGTTTGGCCTACATAGCTATAACCATTCTCATTGATGTAGGATTCTTATTACCCCATAATATTCTCTTCTCCCCGTCATCATCCAAGCACTCAATAGCCTTCTCATAACAATCCACCTTATCCCTGTGAAGATACAACCAATCCAAACCCAAAAGCATATTGTATGATCCCAACGGAAGCACATTCAGATGCGTTGATGTAGACATACCGTTCAACTCAAATGCAAAATATCTTACCCAATGATGAACTCTTTTCTTAGTACCTGTAGCTAGCTGCACCAACCAAGACTCTGCATTCACTTCTTTTCTCAAACCACACTTATCCACGAGGTCAAGATTAACATAACTATAATTAGATATAGAGTTAATAAAAAAGGAAACAAATCGATCAAAAATCTTAACTTCCATCTCAATAATGGATTATTGGTGATCCACCTGTTGGTTATCAAATGTTGCATAGATTTGAGGAATGCTCTACCCAACATCCCCAACTATCTATGTCTCCTAAGCACTATAGATTTGAGGCATACCACCCTAATACAATGTATAATCCTTCTTGTGATGATCCTTGTCACATATCCAACACTGTAAAGGACCACTACCTTTGTCCTTCTTCTCTCCACGTTGAGGTCCATGTCCCTTCTCAACTACATTAAACTTCTTGTACAAAGCAACATTTTCCTTCTCACCTACATCTTGAGGTCTTCCCCACTCAGGTGGCCACTTCCCTTTATTCTTGTCATTCCCTTTCCACCTTTCTTACACTCAATCCTATGCTTCATTTGCTCATAATGATGCTTCAAATTCCCAACGACTTCTTCCAGTGATTGTGGCTCATGATACTAAATTCGATCCTTGAATGCTAAGGGCATTCCACTAATAAATATTTGAACTTTTGTCTTCTCATCCTTTATATATGGCACATACCTCAACAACTACATGAACTCATCTCTTTGACTACGAATATGATAATAATCTATTTATTTTAATATATATTCATAAATATAGGTCCTTTAGCTTTTATTTTAAAATAGAAATAACTATTTATAGATTATTCTATTTTTAACTTATTCAACTAACTAATATTTATAAACATCTTTGATAACTAATTAATTTATTCATTTATTTTCTTAATTTAAATTAAGATTTAAATGTCCCTTAACTTATATTTTATTTAAAATATAATTAACTTATTTTACTTAAAATATAATAAACTATTCTCTAGGATTGATTTTATTAACTCGCTTATTCTAACATATATTTGCAATTATAAAATTGTCCATTTATAAAGAAATTAATGACTGAACTTACTTATTTAAATAAATTATGCCCTTCCTAGTCTAACTAGCCGTTCCCTGGTCAATCTCGCTGTTATCATTTTAGCCGTTACTTGATCTGGAAATTTGGTCATTGGACATTATGCTCGATCTATTTATAATGCATAGCAAGATATGCTTATTCAACTTGTCCCGACGATGAACCACATTGGTTGGTTCGAAACGCGTCGACAAAATAATATCTCTATGTGATTTTCGCCGAAGATTCTTCTCAAAATTGATATGGATCACAAAAGCCTAAATCCTTTAATTGTATCCCTGCACTGGTTCAATGTTATGCAGGTTTAATGCCTGATTCGATGTGTTGGTTGTGCATGTTCAATGCTTGATTCAATGTGTTGGTCGTCAATGGTTTGAATGACCACAAAGAATATGCATCGAGTGGCTCTCCTGCTTCACCGTCGTCCATCGATAGGTATGGCCTACGGATAAGAGGACATAAATGTGATTTTTATTTTGAGAGTGTTCTTGTCCTCATGCCTTAATAGCAAAAAAGACGAAAGAGAATCCAAATCATCAGATGTTTGCATTACCTAATTCAACAATTGCAATAAACATGAATAGTCTGATTCACATGATGACCTCCATACTCTTTGTAATAACCTCGGGTTTAAAGTTCAAGTAATAAAGTTAATAGAGGCATAATAAGACCAAGGTCATGGGACACGTATTCCAAGTTGGATGTTGGGTAAAACATCCTAGTGGGTGTTCATTTGGTTTATTATGGCTAAGGAAATTGGCGAAGACATTAGAAAAGGCTTTGGAAAGGCATAGAAGCATTAAATGACATTATATTTAGGAAAATAAAGGAAAATAGGAGAAAAGGAAGGTGAAAGGTCACAAGTTGCACGTGAGGAGAAAATTGAAGGAAAATAGAGGAAATTGAAGAAAACAGAGGTCTCAATAATAAAAAGGCTTTTGAGGATTAGTTCACAACCTTTTGTCAATTGAGATTTGGAATTAGCTTTAGAGAGGAGAAGAGCATCAAGAGGAGAAGGCAAGTAAGCAAGCAAAGGAAGGATAAGGAAGCAAAGGAAAGCAAGGATCAAACAAATAAATTTTGGATCAAGCTACTTCAGTGGGAATACTCACAGGTAGTAGATTGCATGTATGATTTCCTAGCTGGTTTTGACATGCATGTGTGTATTTGGTTCATTTGTTGTCATTGGCATGGGTTTTGCCTGGTTTGACAGTGGTTGCAGCCTTGCCTTGCCATTTCCAGATAGCCATGGTGTGATGGAATTCATTCTTGGTTGTGCTTTGGATTGCTAAAAGGTTTTGGATATGGGAGAGATGGTATTAGGAAAAACCCAAGGGTTGGGAGTGGAGATGGTTTTCTCTGGGAAGCCCTCAATAGGTGGGTGGAGACAGGAAAATTCCTCAAGGGATGGTGAAGGAATTATGAGGCATCAAAGCTTGGTTCAAGTTCGTGATCTCGGGACCGGTTTAGGTGAGATCATGGTAGTGTGAGGGTGGAGGTGGTTTAACATTTGGATTCCCTTCGTTGTTTATGGATTTATTTATCCCATGAGATCCCACATTCATGTTTGGAATATGGCATGAGGTTGATTGGATGAATTTTTTTTTGGTTCAACCGAATTTATGGTCAGGTGGTACATGGAAGTCCCTAACTTGGTTGGCTTTTGCATATGTTAATAAGAACTAAGTTCCTCTTGTATTTTATGAGTAAATGTACTTTTTATTATTTGGCCTTGATGGTTGTTCTGTCATTTTTATTAATTTGGTTATATGTTGGTTATAAGCATGATTTTATGATAGATTCTAGTAATTACTCTTATCATGTTTTGATTGGTAAATGAATGGTTATTGAATGCATGATCTAATAGATGTTATGACAACTATTGTGAGAGATTCTTTATGATTCTCAGATAAGTTTCAAATCTCTTGGTTCATATATGCATTCATGACCTGTAGATTTCATGTTCATCACGTGTTTGACAAAATGACTGTCAGGGTTAGACCTAGTTAGGTCAAGTGCTTGTCTAAATTTTATGTTAAAGGCTTTGTCCTGGTGTCATTTATCATTTCTGAAAGTTCTATCAAGTTCTGGGTAGAGGTTTGGACCCTAGCTTTAAAAAAGTAGCTCAAATCTCGGGATCGCATGCATAGAACTGAGAAATTTAGTCTACAGTCACTGGGAGGCAGGGCCATCGATGTGATTGGAGGGTTGCAGTCACTGGCTTGCCTTTTTATGCAAGCTACTGAGGCTCTAGATGATTGAAAAGAAAAGTTATCTCAGGGTCTGGGCACATGAAGTGGTTGTTTAGCTCTTAGGGGTCTTGTAGCACTTGAGGGAAGTCAGTAAAGTTTCAAATTGTCAATTCCACTTCCTTAATTGTGCGTAGGAAGTTGAGTAATGTTATAGCAGCCCTTCGCTCATGTTTACCTTGGCAGGGCGGTGAAAGTGGGTAAATGCGGGAGTTGGCGTTACACCTTTTTTCAGTCATTTATAATTTTAAAGAGTGGTTCCATGGTTCATGCAAATACGTTTCAACGACAAGATATTTCTACTGCTCGTGCAACTTAGAAATGGACAAGAAAGCTGAAGATTTTATCACTTGTTTTTATCAACAGCTCCACTTGCAGCGTCTAGATTCTTATTCAAAATGCCAAGAAATGTTGGCGAAAAGAATGAGTTAACTTATTAATATCATTAATCTCTTTGAGTCAATGTATAATTGCAACCATTGTGCATTCATTCAAATATCGATACCTCAACTATAGTTTATACAAAATTAGAGCAGGCTTGACATGATTACAAATGCGATGTAATGGTATGACAAGTTATATGTATAAACAAAGAGAGATTACATTGATATATAAAAATAAAGTTTTGATTAAATTTATGAACAATTTATTTGGTTTGGAACCTAATAAAGAATATTAGGGCAGCGTTGAGAACAAATTTACGAGCCATGAATTATTTGTTCCATAATAATGAATTTGTTCATTACAAACCCCAATCTAGTTATACAACATTATTATAGTAAATTAGCATTTTGACTTGGATCTAAGTAGGGGATTACAAGGGAGTAGCAAGTCTCGTTGATATATCGAGTTTAATTCAAATTATAATGTGTCAAATCTTGTCATAGCACACAACTTCACGCTTACAATGCTTTACCAACGAAACCCTTCTTATAAAACATACCCAATAACTTCCATATCCTAGTTCCCTCTATACCACCAAATAAGTATACCAACTAATATGTTAATATATGGAGCAATTTGGACCCTGGGCATCTATCCAAAACAAATAGTATATAGAGAAAATAATGCTGTGCAAAAATAATAACACAACAAGAAACTAAAAAATGTGAAAGGCTACCCTAAGATTTCTATATACTTTGACCTCTATAATATGTCACGGGAAAAATTTGAATAACTAATCTTGCCTATCACTACATCCTTATAAACCTTAGATAAAAGTATAATAATCATTATTTTACACAATAAAAAAATTAAAATATACATAAATTAACTAATAAAATTCCCCTAAATTAAATTCACACCTAAATTAAATTCACACCTATGCGTATCAATTACATTTATTAATATAATTGTGCTTATAAATATTTATTAAATATAATTAATTAAATAAAAAATAACCAAAATACTTCTTGTTCTCCCATAATTTTATTTCCATAAATATAATTTTAACACATCAATATTTATTATTTGTTTCACTTAAGTTGTTACAATAACACAAGTCTAAGATGATGCTACCACGTACAAACTCTTGTGGGTCGGTCAAAGATCCGAAGGAAACACTGGGTTTAAACTCGGGTTAGCATTGTGGGTAGAATGACCGATCAAAGATGACCCGTCACCTGTGTGCTATATTTGAGCAAAGCAAAATGGAAAAATTTAAAAAACCCTTTAATTTGTTAGATTGGAATGACAAATTACAGCGAGAGATAATACAAGGCTGGTTCTAAATCTTGTCTGGGAAGCACTTAATTCCATTCCTTCCTTGTATAGAAAGCAATCAGGGTTCCTAACTGTAAATTCTTTTCGGATCCAGTGCATGCAAATTGAAAGGGACTAAGGGATCCTGTGTTCGAGCCCCCAGAGGATTTGTTTTGACGATGAGTAAATGCTTTTGGGTTATTTTAAGGTGATACAGCAGCGCCAGTGAGGGTTTTCTTGGAGGGAAATTAGGAATGCGCCTAATTTGGTGAAGGAAGAAGTAAAAGGAAGGCATGGGAGCAGCTCCATCGACTCCCCGGGGAGATGCAGAGCCGAAGCAGAAGGCTGAATATTTGTTGGGGACATTTGTTGGGCAAAAGCCGCAGGATCTTCGTTCACAGTTTTGGCAGAAGTTGCTAGCCTTACCTCTAGACTTTTACTGGCCAGAGTCGACGGTGAATGACGCCTGCCAGTCTCTTGGTAAGCTATACTCTCTCTTAGTTCTTTTTTCTTTTCGGGTAAATATCGAATCAATTGGCCCTAATTCCAGCTACCAACGTGTATAATTGCTAATTTTGATTTCACATTTTTGGTATATTTCAATTATTGGAGTAACGATCCTGACGTGTATAATTGCTAATTTTGATTTCACATTTCTGTTATATTTCAATTATTGGAGTAACGATTACGTTTATATCTCCTCTAACTGAATTCACTATTCGGTTCCATTCATGGCTTCATGATTTATGCTGATCGGAATTTTTTATGAGGATGTCATACACAATTATAAATATTTCTGACTTTAGCAGCATGAATTCAGCTGAAACTTGAATTATTTACTTAGTTGAATGACTCTAGCCAGCAACTAAGATTTACATCAACTTGTAATGGGGATTTTTTAGCTTTCATGTAAATGTGGGTTACTTTTTCTTAATCTATTGTCTTCGTGGCTTTGTTTATATCTTATCATCCGCTTAAGAAAATCAAAATATTAAGTGCAGAATCCATGCTAACATGCAGATAGATATAGAAACCAGATCAGTTTTACTGGCTAGTACAATGTAATGGGTCTGTGATTCTTGCCCATTGCACTCTGTCAGTAACTTTTACCTTTCATGTATCGTTCTGGGTGTTGTCAGGTCACAAATGTGATTATTTAGAATTCGTCTTGTTATTCTTATTTTAGTCAGTTGTTCTATTCATTTGTCTTACTTAGTAACCTTTCAAATTCAAATTCCTCCTGAAGATTTTATCCTAACAAGAATCTCAATGCCTTAAACACAACCAACTGTTTATTCCAAGAGTCCAAATTTGAATTGCTCATAGAATGTGGAATAAAAGGAATATTTGAATAGAGTGAATTTAGATTCCTACTGAAGTTATTCTCCTAACAGACAATTATAATGCCTTAAGTAGTACCAAAAGTTTAGTCCAAATTATATGATTATTTAATATACACATAGAGTTTGAATAAAGTAAGTCTTCACTCAATACTCTGATTCTTACCAAGTGATAGGTGCATTGATAAGATGAAGGATAAGGTGAATTCATAATAGTCTTATAAATTCACCTAGTTATCAATTTTTCAATTGATGGTAGAAGTTTCTCCTTATGATCATTTGCATGTGATGCCCTTGGCTTTGTTTTACCCAATATGATATCAGTAAGCATTGGAAGGAACTAATCACAGGGGTGTTACTAACTTTTGGGTGTAATGCTCTTTTCTTTGTTAGTCTAAGTCAAAGTATTCAACATAGCAGAAAACTATCAACTTGTTCGAAAGCTCAAAAACAGTTATCTTATCTTTATAGAATTAAAAAGTAATTGGTACTATTTACTTGGAGTCTCCAGTATCTTTTGCAATAGTTGGAGCGGCACTAGTCAGAGTTCTTGATTTAACTCAAACAAACAGATAACTGTGCATCTTATTATTTTAAAGTCTTAAGAAAAGAGTAAATACATTTTTCTCTTGTCTCATGTTGGGGTATCAAACTTGCCTTTATTTTCCATATTCCCTTCCTTCCCAACGATTATCTCCTTCATGTAATTTATTATTTCTTTTGCAAGCTTATAATCCATGCCCATAAAACAGTTCAAGAATTGTCAGGCCATCTGCACACACATTTTCCTGACATGCCAATGTTTATGCATGGTTACCTTGTAAAGTGATCTGTCTGCTAGTGTTTCCTCATTTTTTTGGAAAAAACCTAAGTGCCTGCTCATCCTCAATCTCCAGAGACTTATGAACTGTTTGGAGAGTGTTTCTTTTGATACGCACCAGGCAGGGGTTTGGTTGGTTTTTCTACAGGAAAAGCTCCTCTGGTCCCTTATAAGTTATAGTGCTTGTTTGCATTACATGCAAACTCAAGATTCGGTGCTAGATTTAACCTGACATCTTCAATATATTTTACTAGGCTCCTTCAAATACGTGCTGAATACTTGCATATAAGAACATCGCCAAGGCTTTCCATAAAATGTCAAACCAGTTGCAGCTTTGGAAGATAATCAGCTTTTGAGTCTGACTGATGTGATATCTTCTTAATGTAAATTTTTAATGTCACATACCCTATTTGTACTCACTGCTATTTTTTTCTTTAATTTTATATTCAATAATGGTGCTGGTAATAAGGAATGATGGAAAGGGAAGGAATGAGTGAGGGTTGATAAATGGACAGGAAATGGTGAAAATTTGATAACTTTTGTTAGTCTTCGGTTACATGTAGTGTTGTTTTCTTGTCTTTTTCAGTCTTGCAACCCCTTTATATTTTAATGCATTGTGTTTTAACATAATCTGGTGCATTTCTTTTCTTGTGTATACATACAGCTCAGAATAACTGTCACACACGACATCTTGCCAAACTTTTGATCCACCTGATATGGAGCCTGCAGGAAGCAGTTGCTGCTGCACCTGGGGCTTGGGCAGTTTATTCAAAGGCCATAAATGCAGCTCGTTTTTCTTCAGTTTTTCTGAAATATTTAATTGAGAATTCCAAGGGTGATAATTTTGAGGAACCATTGTTTCTTAATCTGACTGATAATGATGTTAAAGGAGATGGTTTTCCACAAGGTACGATCTTTTTTAAAAGCTAAAGCTGTTGTATATGTGCATGAGTTTGTGATTTGAGTTTTTTTCTTTTCAATATGTGTTTTAACTGGGATAGATATGCTATTAGTTACATTATCATTATTTTTTTTGGGTTTTTGACATGAACAGTTTATTTTTGTGTTAGAAAGATTGTTGTGGCATCACTGTTCAGCATAAAAACAAGAGGTTTTACTAGTATAAAAAGACTGAAAAGACACCTAAAAAAAGGATCAGCTTTACAAAACATAATATACCTAGATTTAATTAATTAAGGTTATTACTGATGTTTGCTTCCTCTTGCTAAATTGGAGAAGGCTGAGGGTCCTGGTCCATTTCATCCACTTCTCCATGCATCGGTCGAACAGACTCTTTCTCATTGTTCCCATCTACCTCTGAATGTGTGATGTTCCAAGGGGTTTTTTGACCTTTGGGTTATAGGGTTCATGAGATAGACTCCAGACATGTAATATTGAGTACACAACAATACAATTGAGCAGTAAATCCCACAACACATGAATACATCACAACAGTAAAGTTAACAACTAATCCAGCAGTTCTGATTGTATAACAATGGTAGTCCTTCCACATAAATGGTAGCAATATGATGATCCTTCAATACAAGTCCAACTATTAAATGAATTCACTCTAGTTCTGTTGCAACAATGAGGACAGCCTTGATAACACTACACTGATTAAATCTAGTTCTGTTATTACTACAACTCACTATTTATTGGTCTGTAGGACTTCCAGGCACCCTTGTGATGATCTGCTTCACTGTCAAGTAAGTTTACAACAGGCTTTGATCCTACGCTGTCTTGCTGTCTGTGTAGCTTATCTAGATTGGTGGCTGACTATACTGCTGCTTGAGGTTGGTCTAGACTGCTTGCTGAGAGCTCAGATAGATTCCTGGAGATAACTGCGGCTCTAGGAGGGTCCTGGTTGCTAATCTGCTAGCATTAGTGGCTTAATGAATGAAAACGACCTCAGGCAAGAAGACAGCCCTCAGAGGTACCCTGGATGCACTCGCTGTCACAGAGGACTTTCGGGCCTCCGGTCGGCCTGACTTGCAGACCTTCAATCTGCCTCATAGCCACCAAATTACCTTTGCTACTTCAGATATTCACAGAACTAGCCTTCGCTGCCCTGACCAGAATTTTAGTGAGCAGATCATCATCAGGGAGGCCTCAGAGATGACTCTTGCTCCACCGAAATGACTACGCTGTCTCTAAACAGGTTCGTAGACATCAGTAAATCCACTTGTTTGCTTGCCAAACAGATCAAGATGCTTCACAGTATTATTGCTGTACAGAACAGAGAAGAAAAAGGAGACTAGCAAGGGTGGGATCATCTTCGCCAAAATTAGTCAAGGGAAAAGGGGTCTTAAAAACCCTCAGAGCCGCCGCTCAAAAGAAACAGAGACATCCCAATCCAAATCAATTATGAAAAAATGATTCTGTCTCTCCTTTATTTATAGATTTCTCATGGGGGCTCTATTGGGGCTCTCTTCCTTAATTTAACATGAGGGATGACAAGTGTAATCCCCAATTCGAGCTTTTTGCCCCATCTACCCCATATTTACCCAATGTTGCCCCAAATTGGATAATAGGTTCCCCCCTTTATCAGAGACTATAGTCTACGGGGCTGGATAGGCTATTTCACCCTCCTTTGGGCAATTAATCCAAAGGGAACAATACAGAATGAATAGGCATTCTGTAATTTGAGGAGGCTACCGGTAGGCTCATTGTCAAATTGGCAACTTGCTGACGCAGAACACAATATTCAGGTTCTAGTTTTTCAATCTATCTCTTTTGTTGAAGCAAGCTTTCCATATTAACTGCTATCTCACTACTAGGGAAAATAGAGGTCTTGTTTGTTGATTTTTATAGGGTCTTTTATACTGATAATTTCTTCAGCAGGATCATGAAGAGACAGCCACACAAAGAACACAAGAGTTTACCCTGGGAAAACCCACATGGGGGAAAACCCTAGCAACCTTTTCCTTAGAGAATAATCAAATTCAACAGAGATACATTAGTCAAATACAAGGTCAAACAGACCAACTTTGTAGCTAGATCAAAACTGGTCCACTGCCTCCTAGTCAAGTCAAATGGGTGCCCAAGAACTTCAATATGGTTTGCTCTGCTAGGGCATAATCTCGACGTCATATTATCCCTGGAGAAGCTCTGTTTTACTGCTTTTGATCCACAGAATTTCGGTCCTATAATTAACCTTGGATTCATCCAATATTCTGCTTGAGATCTCATCATGTTTTTTCCTCAGACCTTCTCTTTGTCTCAGATTTATGTCTCTGCTTCAGTTCTTCGCTCTTCTTCAAACCTATACTTCAGGCCTTCACATGCCTCTTTTTGCTGACCTCAGATGTACCTTCTCGCTGCCACAGATAGACAGAACTGAATTGCCGCAGACAGTTCCAAATTGCTTGCTTGGAGGGAGGTCAATTGGCACATATATATAGTCTTTTGTTGGGCTGATTGGGTGTCTCTTAGGTTGGAGCCGACTTGACTAGGATGTGGGCCAACCTGGCCTCTTTGGAGCCAAAAAGTCAATCTCAAAATTTCAAATTTTCTTCTTTTAAAAAGAAAACCCAACATGAAGAACATGTCAAATATTTTCTCTTTTGACAATAACATGAAGAACATGCTTTACAAATACATCAATAATTAAAATAATAATTATGAAGACCGACCATAGCTACAAAATTCAACATTCCCTCTTAGGTAGGGAGGTATTCATAATGACTATCCAAGTGCTCTCATGTTGACAAATTTCTCTAAGAAAAGGTTATAACAAATCCAAGTACTATAATCGGGGCAATAATTGTGACACATGGTAAATCGATAGCATCAACCAAATACCATAATCGGGTCAAACATCTTTGACCCATGGTAAATCAACAATATCAGCATGGTACCATCATTCGGGTCAGGACCTCAGACTTATGGTACATCCTCGCCATAATTTGGGTCAGTACTTTAGACACATGGTATATCCACACCATTATTCGGGTTAGTACTTCAGACCTATGGTATAACCTCACCGTAATTTAGGCTAGTACTTCAGACACATGGTGTATCATTTAGCATAAATTACTGGCCATAATTTGAGTCAATACTTGACACATGGCATCCAGACTAGTCTTTGTTCACCACCATTCAGGTCAATGTCATGACACATGTTGAATCGCCAAAGGCCACACTCTTATTAGAGTAATTCGAGGCTTGATGCTAAATGATGCTAATGCTCTTGGACCATTCTTCCTAATTCGAGTCATACATGACACAGGAAGAATGTCAGTCCTTTGTTGGACCATTCTCCCTGATTTGGGTCAATGTACGTAACACATGGATAATTTCCCTAATTTGGGTCAAGGTACTTGACCCAGCGAGAATGTTAGTCCATGATATGATTTCATCCATGCTCCCTCTCAATGAGAGAGACATTCTTAACAAGTCCAAGCATGTCTCTGAAGTGTACAAACTTCGCTCGAGACAGAAGCTTTGTAAGAATATCAACAATTTGCTCGTTAGTAGAGACTTATTGGAGCTTCATTGCTCCCTTCTACATCATGTTACGAATGAAGTGATACTTGATCTCGATGTGCTTCAACCTGTCAGGGAAAAACTAGATTCTTTGTCAGCTTCACAAACCTTTGATTATCACAATATATCACAGCTAGCTCGAGCACATGATCAAACAGTGCCACGAGTGACTTTCGAAGCCACATTGCTTCACAACTCGCCAAGCTAGCTGAAATATATTCTGCTTTGGCAGTGTTGGGTGCAACAAATGTCTGCTTCTTGCTCATCCATGAAATCATAGTGGAGCCCAAATTGAAGCAACTTTTGCCTTGACTCTTCAACACTCCCTGCCCAATCTGCATCTGTATAGCCTTGCAGTTGTATATCATCCTTTGAGACAAATCTCAAACCATAAGTGATTTTGTCATAACCAATTGTACCATGTTGGTACTCCAACTCATGTAGATACACCTCTATTCGGTAAGTTATATCCCTAGCAGCTCAAATGGGGTGGAAAATTTACCAAATGGACGTCAAGACAACATTCTTCAACAAGGTGATAGAGGAAGAGGTGTACATTGAACAACCAGAGGGCTTCGAGACTCATGAGAGATGTACTCGTGTGCAGATTGAAGAAAGCTCTATGTGGGCTCAAGCAAGCTCCTAGGGCATGGCATGGTCGGATTGACAACTACTTGCAGCAGATGGGATTCGTCAAGAGTGACGTAGATCCAAACCTTTATTATTTGATGGTAGAAGATGAGCCACTCATCCTAGTATTGTATATGGATGATCTCTTCTTGATAGGATCATTAGGGCTTATAGAGGATTGCAAGATGAACCTAGTAGCAGAGTTTGATATGTGAAGGATTTGGGGTTGATGCACTATTTCCTAGGATTGGAAGTGTGGCAGAAGGACAAGAAGATCTTCCTTGAGCAGGGAAGATATGCTAGAGATATACTGAAGAGGTTCAGAATGTTGGATTGTAGACCCATGTCTACACTCGTGATCACCAACTGGAAGAAGATAGATGCATCAGATGACAAGGATGTTGACCCCACCTTGTATAGACAGCTTATTGGTTCTCTCATGTGTCTGGTCAATGCTAGGCTAGATATTTGCTTCGCAATCAATACCATCAGTCAGTTTATGGTAGAACCAAAGTGTGACACAATCGAGTATGGGTTGAGATATACCCGAGGGGTGTTGGAAATACTGAGAGGGGGGTGAATCAATATTTATTTTCAATTGCTATTTTTACTAGTTAGATTCTTCAGAATTTAATTAGAGAAATGTATAATAATGATTTTATTAAGTATAGAAAAGATTGAATACAATAAATGATGAATGTTTGCCAACACCAACTTGGACTTGATGAGGCTTTGACCTCTAGGGCTTCGACCCTATCTTATCCAAGGCTCCAACCTCCCGTTTAAGAGCACCAACTCCAAGGACACCAATCCTGTTGTCTTGTCTTCTTTTAATTGAAAATGCAAAATGTACTTACTTGATTGCGATCAATGAGATCACCTTATTGTGTTGTTGATTTCAATCTTCAATGTCAACTTCATTTGTCAACTTGCTTTACTTCACTTAATGCATCACTACTTGTGCCACTTGTTGTGCAAGTTCCTCCCAGGGTCCAGCAAGAGTTTTCCTCTACTTTGACAAGTTCACCCACCTCCAAATGAAACAAGAAAGGATGGTAATCTCTCCTCACAAGCTTACAATGGAAGTCCTAATTCCAGCAGCATCTACCCTTTGGAATGTTCAGCTTTCAGCTTCCCCTCCTCTGGCCCAAAGCCTGTATTTATAGTGTTCTAGAGGAAGTTATTCAGTTCCAACATCAATGTGATACTCCCTCTTTTGGATGGGGTAGCTCCTCTCTTGATGGGATAAGTTCCTCTATCATAGGGATGCATGAACCATCTGGAGGCGCTCAATACACGTCAAACACTCTTCTAGAAAAGCTCTAGAAGTGACCACAAGTAACTTTTTTAAACATGATTTTTAGTGACTTTCTCTCTTTTTTGAAGTTTGACATGGAGAGCAGAGGTATAAGGCTTGACAAGGAGGATAATATGACTATTGATGGAGCCATATTAACTGCACATAGTCATGGTGACAAATTTCAGTGTAACAGATTTCCCCCTAAAGTGCGAAGCCTGTAATAGATAAGGGTTTTATATCATCTAGGAAGAGTGAAGTACTTTATCATTTCAAGGATTATCTCGTGGAGAGCCTGGTTAGAACCTGCAATTTTCAACACAAAATA
>APFE031467386.1:0-14336 GCA_000404065.3 Pinus taeda
TATTAATTTTATTAATTTTTATAAATTACTAATAATAATTTTTAAGCTCCAGGTTTATGATAACCCATGGTATTGACCCATGGTAATACCATGGTATTCATGTGAGCATAGACTATTTAAAGGGAAAATTCTGTCATCTTAGATCCATCTTAATGTTGGGTCTACCAAGTGCTCAGAGGGATAAATAGATTTCATTCCCCTAAGAGTGGTAGATGTGGAGTTAAGATGGATATAGGTTGGTTTTTATGATAATGAAGATATTAAATAGACTTAGGAAATTATATTGTAAAAACATCTTAAGGTGAATGGTTAAAAAATAGACATTGGACAAGTATATTTGTATACTTCTATTTTAAACTGAAACAAAAAGGAATGGATTGATTGCACTAGTCATCCTTCTATAACTTTCCAATATAGGCTGGAGTAAATAGATTGTAATTTTGGTAATTTTTCTAATTGCAAACAAGAACATACTTGTGTATTGGTAGGGTCGTTACGAGGTCCTAGAAGTGATGAATTTGAATTTTTCTTGGTTTTATATATAGTATTAGGTTTTTTCTCATGCTTTCTATGTATGACACAGGTGAATTTTATCCTACACCCACTAGGTTATCAATATGTAATTTCAGTAATTTTGATTTCAAAAGATATTTTAAAGAAATGCAATGATTTCATTTGTGTATTTAATAAACACAATATTCTAATGGAATTCTGCATTTGTGGTTTACCTATACAGATTCCATGGAGAAGTATTAGTGGTGTGACATCAATTGTCCTCAAGCAGAGGCTTTAGCTTTACTCTTTACTGAAGCAAATACTTTCTTCCAACATTTTTGAGTTCCATGAAAAATTTGAAAGTCCTAATAGTATTCAATTATGGGTTCAAGAGAGAAATAGTATTCAATTATGGGTTAAAGAGATCCACACTGAATGATCTATCAGCCTTATCTTCACTTAGTTTAAGACTATTCACTTGGAGAGGCTACATGTGCCCACACTTCAAGAGCATAGTAAAGTCATGTAGAACTTAGAGAAGCTATCTTTAAGATTTTAGTGAAGATTGGAAAAATGTCTAGGTTCAATAACACCCAGTCGAGCATTAAGCTTCCAATAATGCTAGATTTTAACTTGGAGCACTTCTATGATTTGGAGGAGATGCTCCCTCGTATTTGTGACACATCTTTAGTTGTGAATTGGACTATTACTAACTGTCATTTCCTTCGAAAGTTACCTAATGAATTGGGGAACCTCAACTCTTTAAGAATGTTAAGGAAAGAAAGAAAGTACATTATGCTAAGTTCTCTTATGCTTTTCAAGTTTTTCTTGGATATCTACAATTCTGTTAATGAAAATTTATCTTGATAGAAAGGCCCAATTTCAAATTATAATGCTTTCAAAAACATTGTATAACTGTAATATTTCTAAAAGAAAAGCATATTTTTTCATTTTAAGTATCATGATCCCATATTCCAACTTATTTTTTAGTAACCCATTAGGCTTTGTAGCTTTGAATAAATCCATGTCTTTTGATAAGATCCTCTTCCAAATTAGAACGCAGTTTCCTTTGGCAATAACCACATACAATGTCTTTATTTTTTTATTGAGGAAATAAAGGTTTTGAAACAAGCCTGTGCCATACAAGGACTTGATTCATTGATTATATATCAATTATGGCTCTTGATGTAACAATGTCTTGATTTTGTTGCTTGAAAATAGAGGTTATGCTTTACTATTTCACAGAATTTCTTACAATCTTTCCGTAAGTATTGATTTGTAATCTCAGTCACTGAGGGATGAAAATAATGACAAAGGTAATATTCCATGGTTTGAAGTTCCCTCTTACTAAAATATTTAAATATCATCACCAAACAATAAATTGTTAGTAAAGAATTGTTTTGATTTGTAAAAATTCAAGTTGCGTTGATTGTTAATAGATTTTGATGTTTTCCTTTTTTATTTTTGTTTTCTCAGGATTTGGGGTGTCTCCTATCCTAGTTTCCCCACCATAGCTACGAGGTTCGGATGTTGTCGTTAAATATTCTCGGAACGTTACAACTTTTCCAGTAAGTGTGCTTTGAAACATTGTTGTTGCTTTTCCATGGTGTTAATGCAAATAAGCACTACAACTAGTGCCATTATTTAGATTAAGTGCCAAAATCTAGGTGGTCTTGTAATGATGGAGTGATTTTTTTCTATCTACTAAGGCCATATGCATTTTTATCTTTTATGTTGTCCTGAGATATTCAAATTCAGAATAAGAATTGAGGTCTCATTTCCACTGTAGATTGCATTCAGTTTCTTGAACATAATATATAGTAGATTATCTTTTACTAGTCAACTGTGGATGTGATCCCTCACAGGAAAGGAAATTCAAAGTGAATTTGATTTCACATTGATTTGTCAAAACATCCACATAGGAAAGGAGATTCAAAGTGACACTGATTTCACACTGATTTGTCAAAATGGAGGCAAGAGAAAATGAAACTTTGTATTCAACAATGCTCTTAATTTCATATGTACATGCACAGACATATTAGTAGAAAATATTGAAGGGTTGCCTAAGTAATATTTTCCATTCCACTATCTCCTGATCGGGGTGTGGAGAAAAGCAGGTGAGGATGGTAGGAAAAATCATAATTGCGGTAGGACAAAGGAATCCATCCCTATATGTGGCGCCATCCTTACTAATAGCATAGCGTAGTGCATGTCAGTGCACATCTCAAGAAATTAGAGTGTGAGAGGTGGAGTGAAAGAGGAAAGTAGAATTGGAAATGTTAGTGGAAGAGCGAGTGGGATAGGTGTTTTATATCATCTGAAGGTGGTGAAGGGTAAAAAGAAAGTCAAGTTGTGTTGGGAGGAAGAGGAGCTGAGCGCAACACAAACAGAAGGAGCCTCTAAGGAAAATCACGATTTCGGGTATGTCATTTCTGGTCCTTCCTCGGTTTTTTTTAGTGTCTTGAATGGTATAATGGACGAAACCAAAATGTTGGAAGCCTTTCGGGAAGAAGAGAGTAGGCATGAGGCTGCCTTTTACTCTACCATGCAATATGTTGGTGAAATGGGACTGAACCAAGGAAGGGTTCTAGATGGGTGGAGAAAATGCCGCCAAGTGGATAGATTGGGGAGAAACATGGAGGATCAAATAACTCAACCCAAGAGGGAGGCAGATGGGAGGGACATGAAAACCATGCACCTAGCCTAGGAATTGGTTAGTATGACAGAAGGCCTTCTCACCTTCCTTCAATCTGGAAAAGATAATCATTTTAACCCTCAAACAAATGAAGGTGACTGGAGCAGGGGAGGTGGAATAAAAACCAAGAGAATTGAGGAGGAGGGAAATTTTGTAAATCCTCAAAATATGACCTCTGTGAATGAAAATTGTAAACAGGAAATAGTAAAAGGAAGGATGGCATGGCCGGGCCACAGAAGGGGGCATGGTGGTAAAGGACATCCAAGACAACGGAATCTAGAAGACTTGCCAACTGCTGCACCGGATAGCCAATGCGCAGGGAGGAGATATACACGGACAATAGTCCAAGAAACTGTTAGAGCTTACAGAGAAGGCACGAATGATGATATTCGCCAGATTATTCAAGAGATGAAAGCAAATGTTATGGAAGAATAATCCAACTCTGAGATAGAAGAGTGGGCAAAAGTAATCTGAGATCCTGGTAATACTCGAGGAAGATTGATGCTATATTGGCAAACTCTTCACATCTACTGGGTGTTAAAATTCCTTCTTGCTAAGGCTTTGGAGCAGGTGGTGGGGGAAATGGCTGAAATTGCCCAAGGGATGCCAAACTTGCAAAAAGAAATGAAAAAGTTTCAGGTAATCATGATGACGCAGGATAACAAACTGGAGGAGATAAATTAGAAGCTAACTCAGATGACTCAGATGACTCCAAACCATGAAGAACCCATGGATACCCCTATTGATACTGATCCGAAGGCTGGTGATTGGAAGGCATGAACCTTTACTCCCTCTCCTGTTTTTTGTGAACTGTCTTGATTTTGTTGTTTCATGATTGTTCATAGCTTATTAAGTATTTTTAACTCTTTAGTGCACATAGCTCGGATAGAAAGACTAGTAAAATTTTGGTTTTGGAATGCTTATAGCAAACATAGGTGGCCAACAGACTTGGTTTCCCTTTGGGGTAGGTTGAGGCCACCAAAATGATGTATCTGATCTCATTGGTAAATAGAAAAGGAAGGCACTACCTACACTTACAAAAAAAAAAAAAATTTCGATTCCACTACATTCTTTATAGCTTGTAAATAAATAACTCAGAACAATTCATTACACTACTTGTTATTCTTTATTTATCAGTTGTTAAGATTTTGATATTGAACTGGCTAAGATTTTTCTTCCTTCTGTGAAATTGTGTGTTCTATAATGCTTCTTTTCCATTCACTATGTATAGCATATAAAGTGTGTCTAATGGAGTAGGAAGATTGGAAAGCCTTGTGATCCTTGAACTATCTTACAAAGCAGAAACCCAATGGGGTAGGGTAGGTGCATCTCCACAAAGGGGTCACAAATACCAAAGTTGGTATTAGCTAGTGCCTTGAGCTAGAAATTTTCCTTTACCCTTGTATTAACAGTGAATCTGGAGAGGATTCTAATATTATCTTTATAAGATTTATATCAGTTAAGATTGATGAATAAAATTCATGAGACATGAGCTAGGATGTGCTTTCAAGGTGGTTGTTGATTATTGGAAGCTATGATGGCCATTATGTCAGGTTAGGTGGTCGCACTCCCTTGATCGTGAACACGATTGTGATCAAGGTGGAAGACTTCATAGTCTATATTGCTTGTTTAGCAGTGATAGTTAGTGGGCTCATTCACAAAAGCTTCTATTACACTAATCCTTTTTATAGAGTTGTCAGATTCAATTTCCAAAGGTTTTAATTACATTATAGAGTTGAGTTATGAGAGAGTAGTGATTCACAGTGTTAAGTATAGTAGCTATGACACTTGAATGAAGACAAGCATAGTAGAGGTAAGTGACTCTATTATAAGCTTACCTACATATCATAAGGGACTTGGTTGGCTTTTTTATAATTTTATAAACAAGTTCCATGTCATGGAAATGTGAAAAAAAAAACAGTGATATTGCCACCATGTGGCTCTTGCCATATATGGTTTTATACTTTTTCAAAAAATTCTCTAAGAGTTCATAATGCTAAGATTCACTAGGACTTTACAAAGTGTTTTATTATTTTTAGAGAAAAAGACTTCCCAAGATATTACAAGATTTTATAATTGAGTAAAATGTTTGCCATGCCTGGTGAGAGATTCGCCAAAAAATTATATCTACATATTATATTATTGATAAAATCGCCTTCCATTTTTCCTATATACCATGGAGATTCACCCATTTATTATACATATAAATTTGGGGGCGTTCTTAAAATTTTCCCTGATCCCTGTGCTTCAAGCACTTCCCCAAGTTTAGGAAACCCTTGTTTTCTTGAGTGTTGATATTCTCCCACTTGCTTGAGATATCGTGGTATTGGTTATGGAAGGAGGTTATTGAAGACTGGGACTAGACAGACCTGGAGGAAGGTTCCACTTGGAGCCAGAAGAAGGAGACTCAGGTGAACTCTTTTCGTGTTTATTATAGTTTTCTACAATAAAAAAGAAAAGTTGTCTTTTTCTTGAGATTGACCTTGTTTATGCATCAGATGTTGTTGTAATTCATATATGAATGATTATTTTGATATATAACTAACCATTTACTTATATGATATAAGTTCGATTTCATTAAAATGCTTTATCTATATGCTGCTATGTATGTTGGGATTCGTTGATTTGTAGATTCAAAGATCATCAAGAGTTGCAGAGGGTTTGAACTTTGCCTGAACTACCCAAACGAAGGACATCCAGGTACATTTATCCTTACATAGTTTGTTTGTTTAAGCATGTTTCCTGAGTTGTATGTGTGTTTCGTGCTGTAGATTACTCTTGCTCTGTTGGGGTCTGACATAAAACCTTAGGGTACTTATTCCTATAACAGAAATGGCAACTCCACTGGGGATAACAATCTTGTTATTCTTAGTTTGGGTTGTTCAGTGTCAATCAAGGCTCAGTTCTTGGTTTGCTTGCTGTGACAGTATTGCCTGCTCCTGTAGGAACTCAGACTTCAAGTCTGATATTTTTCATCAGGCCTTGTTTTTTATTTTTCTTGCAAAACTTAATATACACACCTTTGTCTATTTACAGAAGTGTACACACGCTTGTTTCTGTGAAGTGAAACCGAATATACGCGAGTTTATTTTGTTAGAAGCATGTGTATATGCACCCGTACTGGAACACAGTCACATATACCATTTTTTGCATGGATTTTTTAAATCTTTCTACCCAGAAACATTTGTTTCTTGGTCTATGTGGTTTCTGAGTGGTCAATTTCTATTTTTAGAATTTCATTATTCAGTGAGCTTACTATTTTGAATTCTCTTATGCTTTGAAAAGTCTTGGCCTAGGTTTTCTTTAGAGCGAGTTTTATGGTTTGTGTTTGAACACACAAGACTTCTTATAGAGGTTGTTGATTGTTCTGGTCTTTCGAAACATAATATTGTTTGCAATCTTTGTGTCAAACTTCATTATTGGTCTACTTGCTTTGCTTCCCGTCATTTTTGTGGCCATACACCTTTTCTTGCTTTTCAATAGTTTCTTTTTGATGAATTTGAAAGTCTGTCTTTCCTAACTTCTTGGTCAGTTTCTCAAAGCTCTTTTGCTGCTTTTGGATCATTTAGTGCAAGTTGAAACACCTTTTTTGTTCAAGTTTTCATTTGTATTGAATTGGTAACTTACAAAGTTTCCTTATGCTTTATTTTCGGTCTTTAAATCTTTGGTGGCAATTTAAGTGCTTTTGAAAAGTTGTTTTCATTGCTTCTTAAAAAATAAAAGTTCTTAAAAAACATTGTTTTTGCTTTCTTTTGCCGAATTTGATTTTGGTTTCTTTGGTTTCGTGAAAGTGAATTGTGATTTTCCAAGATTTTCCTTGCTTATTTGGAGGAAAATTTGTATTTGAAACTTGCATTCTCTTCAAACACTCATGTCGGCTTATTAAAAAGTTTTAAACAAGTGATTTCATCTCTTTCTAGAGTAATATAGAATTTTGCATTATCATGTACACCTTGCATTAGGATAGTTGCATTGTTAAAGAATTAGTAATATTTTTTGTTTTTGTGTGTGTGAAGTGTGTTGCAAGAAAAGAAAAGAAAATGTTTTTGCTTTATAAAATTTTTGTTGAACCTACGTAGAGATCTCTTTTCATTGAAAGAAAAATGATTGCATTCATGTAGTTATTTTTTCATTGATTTCAGTTGAATCATACACACATCATTAGTTTCACTCCCATACCCTTGACTTAAAAGAACAGCCACTTAAAATCAAGCACTTAATAAAATAAACTAGAATTTTGTGTATTCTCATCAGAATACACAAACAAGTTTAGATTTATTAGGGCCTTGGATTAGGCGAGAGGAGAGTTATCTCTCTAAGGCTACTCTAAATTGTGAAACATAGAAGTTTGATTAAAGAGCAAAATCGAATAGCGTTATAGAGACCGGGAAAGCTCCATGACTCAGAGTAAAGAGCGAGGGTTAGTGAAGATAAGGATGAGAGATACCCCCTCTCTTACTTGTAAGATCCTACCTCACGACTATTCCGCCTCACTTCTGATACGAGTTGGTCTCCATAGTTGCCTATCCTAGGAATCCACACAGGTGGCTATGGAGGGGAATTCCGTGGCACCTAAGGTTGATGTTGCATCACGTTCAACAGTATTTCTGGAAGGCACCCTTGCGAAGTTTGGGGGCTTGCACTGGCAAAGGCTGTTTTCTGGAGGTCAATGTAACTACCTCTGATACCTTCGCTGGTAGGCCTGGACTGTCATTATCCCACACTATCTTTGGAAGGTCCCCTACTTCATTTTCTTGTATTTTGGTGTCTGGTCCGCATCACCTGGAGTGGAAATACTTGGAAGTTGCTTGATTGGTTGTATCTTTAGGAACCTTAAAGTCGAGTGCTTGTTTCTCCTTGTATATAGTTGGCTTTAGGTATTTTTGTCTTGACACTTTTGGGATTTAGATTCTGAGTGACTGACCTACCACTCCATCGATCTTGAAAGGCTTTTGATCTTTCCTTCGAAAGTTGTGGAGTTGCCTCCTCAAGGGCAAATGTTTTGATTATGTGTCTATCTTCCTTGAAAAGTCATTTGTACATTCTCGTATGGGAAGGATTTGTGGATAAGTTAGATATGGCTCATATTCTCGACAAAACCAACCAAGGTACTCTCCCAAAAGGGGATCCTTGTGCTTTTCCTTTCTTTGGAAACATTGGTACTCCTTTGATGGCCACTTTGAATATTCTTGGATTTTTTTTGGACTACCAATTTCGCTATGGTCCATTTCGAATATTCTAGATATTCTTGAAGTTTCTCAGATGAATGCTTTATTTCAAAGGCATCACATGAATGTTAATTGTTCGTCTTCTTTCAAAGAGGAATCTAGGATTCCTCTTTCTCCTCCTTCTTGTAATAAGAAATCTAAAAAGAGGAGAAAGAGGAAGAAGAAGAAGAAGAATTCTATCCATTCACCATCAACCTCTACAAGTCATGTTGGAGATGAACCTTCGACCGCTGCAAGTCATGCTGGGGGCACAAGTCTAGTCACTGCGAGTCATACTAGCAATTCATCATCAACCTTTGCTAGTCATATTGAAAATGATCCTTCAGCTGCTACAAGTCCTGCTGGGGTCATAAGTCCAGTAACTGTGAGTCATACTAGCAATTCATCATCAACCTTTACTAGTCATGTTGAAGATGAGCCTTTAGCTGCTACAAGTCATGCTAGGGAAGCAAGTCTAGTCACTGCAATTCATACTAGAAATTCACCATCAGCCTATGCAAGTCATGTAGAAGATTAGCTTTCAGCCACTCTAAGTCATGCTGGGGGCATAAGTCTAGTCATTGCAAGTCATACTAGCAAAGAGTCATTGACCTCTGCAAGTCATGTTCGGGACTCTCCACAAAACACTGCTACTCATGTTGGCAGAATGGATGTTGATAAGAAACCTAGATGTAGAAATTTTAAACCTTAGTTCCCTTGTAAGATATGCAAGGGAGACCATCTTACTCATTTATGCCCTGGCATTCCAGAGGTATAAAGGATATGGTCCGAGTCTGAAAGTTCTTCTACTCCTGGATCTGATATGGTTTCTCATCACTCCCATCAACTATAGGTTAATAATGCAGTTGAGCCAGTGCAATCTCTGGCTGATTACACTCCTCTTTTGGGGGTGAAATGCCTAACAAAAAATTCTGTTTGATTTCTAGTATAGAGTCTTCTATTATAGGGGGAATTCTGATTGCTTCGAATGTTCCCCCTCCAAGTTCTAGGAGTGTTTCCTTTGATTGGGATAGTCTTGTCGAGCCTCATCTTCCTTCCACTGCACGTTTCCAAATAAAGGTCAGAGTTAATTCCACAAACATCTATTGATGTATGGTGGATGAAGGATCCTCTACAAGTATTATATCCTCTTTGACTTGGAAAGCTTTGGGTTCCCCAAAGTTGTTGACAACTCAGAGTTAGTTGTTAGCTTATGATAGAAGACCTGGTGAATCTATGGGTGTTCTTCCTTAATTGCATATTACTTTAGGTGGGAAGACTGTCTTTATTGATATGATGGTGGTTGATAGCCCTTTAGACTTTAATATGCTACTTGGGCGTGATTATGTCCATGCTATGAATGTGGTGGTGTCTTCACTCTTTTGAGTGATGTGTTTTCCTCATAAAGGGAATATTGTCACTATTGATTAGCTTGCATATGAAAATCATCACCCTATTTGAAATTTATTGTAGAATACCCCTTGGTTTTTTCCAAGTGTCCAAATAGACTCTACCCCACCACGGGTGGATTACGTGCCATTGAATCCTTAATGTTCAATCGCTTTTGAGAAGGATCCTTTGACCTATTATTCTCCTTCTTGGGACTTGATCCCAACAATTGACAGAGAGATTCTCCCTCTAGGGACATGGGACCCCTTAATTCCCTCTTTCGATCCTTGTAGTTCTCATGATTTCTCAGAATTTGATTTTCCTTCACAGGAGGAACTCTTTGAAGCCATGATTTTTGACTACCAAAAGAGTCATTTGCTTGAGCCCTACAAGGATTTTTTTTAGAAGAACTATTATGTGTAAGTTGCAAGGTTCCATGGTTCCCTATACCATATTGTATATATAAGCTGTTATCACTCAGATTTTCCTTGAAGTTGTTAGAAGAAGGAAAGGGGTCCAAGGTAACCACAAACCAACCTTTTGAGTATAGAATCTAGCCAATTTATACTTAAAGAGAGCTCTCTCTTTATGATTTAGCTCTATTTATGGGATATTAGGTTAGTTATGAAAGCTTGGGCAGTTTTGATTTTGTTTGGTGGTGGAATTCAGGAGCAGATGGATAGAACAAGGTATTTCAGGCCATTAGGCTATGGGGTCAACTAAAGATGGCTTAACTGGATTAGGTTGATTTAACAAAGGAGGGCTTCATAGGGAAAGATAGCTAAACAAAAGACAAATGATAGCTTAAAGGGGTGAAATGGTCTTGAAAAGGAGGAAGGCCATTGAAGAAGCCTTCAACAAAGTTCAAGATTAGGGAAAGTGGGTGATCATTAACAAAAAGAAATTAAGAATTCTTTGTTAAATGGCCACAATGATGAACTAAAAAGCAAAGAGCAATTAAGAATTCCCTACCTATGATAGCTTGGAAGAAAACATTAAAAATATAAACGATTTTAAAGACAGAATGTAGCAAAGCTCTTTTTAAAATATAATTTTTCATTTATCATTTAGATATGGAACACATGAATATTTAAACAAGAAAAATATAAAAACATAAGATATAGAATACTTATTTGTTTCTGATTTGACACAAGAATCCTGTAAAAGTTCTTTGCTTTATTACTTTGCCCAACCAGCCATACAATAGTTGTTCAATAGCACTTCTATTCCAAAATAAAGAGTCTACAGAAATGTCTAAGAATCTCTAACAAAGAGAGATATATTCTACAAAAACTAAATATCTTTTACATGAATGTAGAGACAGATGGTCTTGAAAGTAGAAACTGAATGTGAACTACTTGGTTGTTGTCCCTATTTTTATTGAAGGAGCTAGAGGCAAGTCCTATAAATGTGCATCTTGTTGTCTTCCTCGTATTTCTGTGCTGGCTGATTGATTTTGGTTTTTCACTGATACTCTTTTACCTATGACTAATACTCTTTACCTGTCATATCCCCCTTGATCCTTGTTTACCAAAATTGACTATGATAAATCCTTAAATT
This sequence comes from Pinus taeda, assembly GCA_000404065.3. Taxonomy (NCBI): domain Eukaryota; kingdom Viridiplantae; phylum Streptophyta; class Pinopsida; order Pinales; family Pinaceae; genus Pinus; species Pinus taeda. The sequence goes on from APFE031467386.1 coordinate 11,347, forward strand.
CACTTTTTACCATGGTAAATCATAAAATGTCTATCATATTAATCTGCCAATCATCCCTTGGTATCCTGGTCCTTGTTAGTTTCCTGAAGGTTTCATCTACTTCTGTGTATTTTACAAAATTTGGTTGTACTGGAAACAAGTGCCTCACTTCATGCTCAATATAAAATAGGTTCTCCAAAATATCATAAATAACTCTTCCTCTGGGCAATGCCTTGGGTACAGATGCAGTGGGAGATGAACTGGCTTGATTATTAGCATACTGGTATAGTTTGTTGACATAATCATCCTCCCTCATTAGCTTGTCATTGATGACTAAAGGACTTGGAAGCCCTTTACTTTGTAAAATGCTAAATTTCCCCATAAATTCATCTATGTCTTCTTGCATATTCTCACATTTGCATTCCAGGTTTTGCATTAAAGTCCTTTTGGTCAGTACTTTCTTTATTTCAGGGATAGTTCTAGTCATATTCTCAATGTTTAGCTGTTCTAATTGATACCTGTTTCTGTTGTTTAGAAAGTTTATCAACCTGATAGCCTCTTCAAGCTTCCCTCCTAGTTTTTCCTTAGTTTTTTCAATCTCTTAGAGAGAAGCTTTCACCAAGTCAATTTGTTCAAAATGATTTGAATTGATGACCAAATATCATTGATTGATTCAATGATATTGGTCTGTAATATCTTTCTGATGTCGGTTAAAGGATTTTCAAATGTAAAATCCTTTTCTAGTGCTTTAACCTGTTGATTCAAGCCTTTGTTTTTCCTTACCTCTTCAGCAAAATTAAAATTTAACACATCATAATTTTGTTCTAAAGTAATTAATTTCTCCTTTACCTTTTGTAGTTTAGTGATCTGGAGCTTCATTTCCTCCATGGACTTGATTGATTCTTCTATGCTTTGATTTGAAGTTCCTGCCTGTGATGTACCTATACCTATTACTTCTAAAATTTCAATTGTTGCCAAAGGGACATTTGGTTTTAGAGCAGTTGCCAATGTAGAAGGGACTGCTGTAGAAACCACCTGTACTACATTTTGAGGCTGAGAGGTCGACTCACTCTATTTGCTTTATAATGTTTTCTCTAATTCCCACTTTGCCTCCTTTAATTGATCATTTTGCTTGAGGACCAAGTCCATAAGCTCTTCTTCGTTCTTCTTTTCAATGACTTCAGCAGTCTATGGATGCATGAGTGGTGGCAATTTCAACTGCTTTCTCAGGGCAACTATATCTTCAATCCTTTTCTTTATCAGGGCCTCTGCAACTTTGATATCATTTGGGTTATGGCCCAACTCAATAATCAAATCTTCCAATGTTTTAATTTTGTTGCCTTTTTCCTGTGAGGAAGCCTTTTCTAGTTGTAGTTGGGTAGTAGTGTTGTTCAATTAATTCTTCAACATGTGTGCCATCATGGCCTTACTTGTTAGTGTATAATAAACCATTTCCCTTGTTTTTTTATGCAGTTCTATCTGATCTATCAGGTGGATATCTTTGGCCAAGACCTCGAAATCTGTCTTGAGGAAGTTTGCAAGTGATTTGGGCTGATGTACTCTGGGCTTTAGAAAGCTCATTTGCATTTTCCCTTCATTGATGTCATCAGCTGACATCAACCTAGTTTGATTAGTAGGGGCCATCTTTAACTATTGAGTGTAGGCTTGGGCCTTCAACTATTCATTTTTGGCCTTTATTTCTTTGAATTTTCATTTTATATCTATGGTCTTGTCAGATGAAGACCTGAAAGAAGAAACTTCAGTACTTTGTTGTCTTTCAAGCTCCTGCCTTTATGAACTGGAAGGTGTCTTACCTATTGGAAATGTATGTAGACTGTCTCCACCTTCTTTCCTTAAAATCCCTGTTGTTTCCTCAAAGAATTCTTCCTCTGAATACGGATTTAGCCTGTGCCTCTTAGCACCATGCTAGTCTGAAGGACCACTGGCAGGGGTAGCTACTTCCCTGTCTCTTTTCAAGTTCTTTTCTTTATTCAGAGGAGTTTGCAAAAATGGGGGATTTCCCATATTTACCTGAGTTGAATGGGGATGTTGGGGGGGCTGTTCTTCATAAATTTCAAGCTACTCTGACTTCTCTGGTTGCTCTGATGCTGGAGTACTTGTTCCTTGATCTTTTTCCTACAATGGTTCTACAACGGGTGTATTAGTTTCCTGTGAGTGCCTTTGAGAAGTCTCTGCTATAGAGGCACTAGGCTCTGGTGTTGGATTTTGGGTGGATCCAACTGGTACCTATTCACAAGAGTCTAGGTCAAGCTTCTTTTCTAACTCTTTCACCACATTTTCTACATCAAATTTATCACTATCCATTTCAACTAGAACCCTTCCTTCCATTCATCCATATTTGCATACTGTTCTCTTTCAGGAATTTTTTGATGGAAATATGGTGACAGCTCATGTTTCATTCTCCTATCACAAATGAAACCTTGTGGATCATACCTCTAAACAAAACTTTTCTTTAGTCTGATTCTTTGTAGGATTTCTTCTCGTCTTTTGCCTACTTCTCTATTGTTGAAGACAAATGGGCCTAGGTGGTCTTTAATTCTCAATTGTGCTTTATACTTGGCCTTGGTGAAATGAGTCTGGTCAGAGTCTAACATTTGCCTATAATATTCCAAGGCAGACAACCTCATAGGAACATAACTTGGTAGTTTGAACAGAGGAAGTTCACAACCATAAATTTTGATCTCTGTGTGATTCTGTACAAGTACGAGTCACCTATCTTGTAATGCTTAGAGAGCTGAATAATTATTTTGATTTCATCACTAATCTTAGGAGGAGGGCTTCCTGTCAGCATGGTGGTTATTAGGTGGACAAATTGGTCAATGAATTCAATGTATGAATATGGACTAGGTGAAACATGGAAGATGGAAGTCCAAAAAATAACTGATTTGGGATTGCCTTTTGTATCAAGTTTATTGACAGAAAATGGGAACTGGTCAGACAGATAATAAAGGAAAAGGTGATATATGATTGTGAAATACTTAAATACCTTT